>CBVK0102998163.1:8453-32589 GCA_900067695.1 Picea abies | reverse complement strand
CGAGATCGGTCTCGGCATTCCTGCTGAACCGCTCTTCCGATCTCACTGCCCTCCTCTCTTCTCCAAACCACACAAGTGAAGAATGAATCTCAAAAGTATACTATACCCTCCTTTAGCCACCTTTGGCCAATCCCTAAAAGATCAATGGCCTACATCCAATCTAGCCAAGTCTAATCAATGGGTGAGATCTCATCCAAAAATATCACTAAGAAAACCCACTTTCCTTAGTTGTTTTATGTCTATTAATTCACCCACATTGTGAATTAATTGTCACTTTAATGCTTAAGTGACATATTTCACTTTTGACTTAAATCTCCTAAGTCAAAGTGAAAATAGAATCATAAAGTAAAGTACAAGAGTAATATTCTTCCCCCTTTGTGCTTAGAGACTCATAAGCACATGGGGACCACTTTCCAAGGTACCCAAATCCAAACACTCCCTCTTATCAAGGAAAGTGATCGTCACCACCAATATCATCCCTATAGTGGACATGGTTTCCTCCTAGCATATGCTCGGTGAGTATGGTTGTACCTTGATCACTGAAAGTGGACTATGTCACAAATCTACTCAATCTGTGTGATCTATAAATGGCACTGACTCTCCAACTATCCAAGATCACTTGGATCTCGGTATCACACCGAATATCTCCACCTTGGTCTCCCACCAAGGATTTCCACCTAATCTTGGATTCTCACCAAGAGTCTCCCCCTCTTGGTCTCTCACCGAGATTCATGAACTTGGCCTCTCACCAAGTCAACTCCACCTTAAGTGGATCTAGAACCTGATCTTCCCGTCTCAAAAGATATGTGAGGCTCAAGCCTCTGTGGTGCCCTGTTGCTCATCCTCATCGACCTCTGATGCACTGAAGTTGTAGCTCCAACTCTCTGTCTATTCGGTTGTTCTAAAACTATAGCTATATTGGGTGGACCAGTCACCCACTCTGAAGATGTCTAGGGACACTAAGTCTCATCTCCCTCTAAATCACTGTTGTGAGTCAGTCGGTCCTCATCAACTCTATCTCCCCATCTAGTGTCGGATGGTGTAATAGTAGACAAGGTTGTCACGAATGCACACTCTCTCACAAACTGATCACTGAACTCTATCTCCTTTGTTGTCATTGCTGACACATCCTACTTCTTCTTCTTCTTGGGACATTGTCCTACATAGTGACCCATCTCTCCATAAGCAAAGCATCTCATTGTGCTTAGGTCTCTCCTCTTCCCACTGTTGTTGCTACTCTCTCCTCCCTATGGTGGGGCCCCAAACTTGGGACCCTGCCGACCTCCATGACTGGTCTTCTTCTTTCCCTTTGTCCAAAGAGAAAGGTCCTCAACACTCGGAACTAATTGTTTTTGTTGTTGCCAACATCCTCTCCCATGTAGGCATGACCTCCCTAGAAACAATGCCCCGTACAAATGGACCCCATGGTTTGGTGAAGCTATTCATTGCTTGCCTCACCAAAGATTTAGGTTTCACAACCTCTCTGATGACTGTAATCTCGTCTCTGATATGTGTGTATATACCAAGGAATGAATTAACTAACTCATCCTCGAGCATGTGAATTCCCCTAAATCGGTCATGAAGAACCATCTTCCGGTTCTCATTAGATCTCTCATACAACTTGCACAGATATTCCCACATATCAAATGCACAAGTCTACCCAGTCAAGTGGGGAATAATGTGATCTCTCACAGCATCACAAATGATCCTCTTGGCCTTGTTGTTCCTCCTCCTGAACTCTGCAACCAAGACGTTAGCAGTGACAGGATTGGCAGGAACAACTACCTCGACTATGTCACATATCTCGAGGTCCTCTAATACAAAGAACATCCTTGCCTTCTAAGGTGACCAATTTCTAGCCCCATCTAACCTGTCCTCCACACGCATGTGAGATATCGACATGTTTGTCACACTACGCTCACTCCGATGCTCCCAATGCAAAGGAATGTTGCCTCACTCCTGTCAACATAAGTGTGAAAAGAGACAAGCGAAACCACAAACTCACTCCTAATTAGTAGGTGTGAAAAGAGTTCGAACTCTACAGCTTCACTCCTGTCCACACAGGTGTGAAAAGAGGTTGTCCACAAGTGTCAAAAATCAGCCCAACAAATCCGCTCACAATTGTCCACAAACACTGTAAATTGGCTATCCAAAATCTGTCCCGAGTTGTCCAACTAGCACTGAATGTGAGGTTCCTTCAGATCTTAATCTTACCCAATGTTTTGGACTATAAACTTGCTGTCCAAAACAGCCAATAAATCTGATATAAAAACTCACAAAACTGCCCACAAAAGTGCTCCAAAATCAGCAAGTCTAAGCCACCTTTAGCTATGATACCATGTAGAAATATCTAAGGTCCTATGAAGTTGATCCAGATTTTATGAGAAGAACGAAATGACTATAGATTATTAATAGGTGCTTAACACAAAATAAAAGAGATACAGTAAATCTATTTTTCTATTCAATAAGGAAATAAGTTGAAACTGTAAAATGCAACGGAAACAAGCTTGTTGGAATGGTGGCGGCTTATTTCTAAGAAGAGATGCGACAATTGCGCTCATTCTCAACAAGATCATTACAATGAGGCTCTAAAGGAATTTTTACAATAAAAAGGAATTCCAAAACCCCTATACATCCAAAAACCTAACCCTAGGAGATGAAGCGCCAAAAGTCATGTGGGCCCCGTCCAGGTAAGTTAGTACATCAACTTCTCGGGGTCGTAACTTTTGCATACAATCTCTGTTTTAGGTGTATGATATCCCATTGGAAAGGTATTTTCAAGAAGATTCATTTTGGAGGCTCAATAATTCATTAATCTATTGTTCAGAAGATCGATCCTGAAAAACCTTCATTTAGGCCCTCAAAATGGCCCCGGAAGTTAAAACTGCTAAAAATAGTAAATTGCCAAAATTGCCAGAAAACTGTTTTGAGCTAGTTGGAAAAGGTGGGTGGTCACTGATATCCACCTGGATTAGAGGTTTCCACCTAAGGTATGTCCTTTACCTTAGTGTGGCCCTAAGTTTCAACGGTATGGCTATCTTCTTTTGTTGTTTTAGGACAACAAACAATCATCCCACTTTCTGCTCAATGTTTTAAATATTAAGTGCTCTTTTAAGGTTCTCTTGCAAATGTTTTCTTATCTCAATGTTAGAACATGAAATATAAATTAAAACGCATAACACTATCTCTAGATATTTAACTTTAAAATGTTGATCTACACTTCTAAGCATGCATAAATTTGACACAGTTATTTTTGGTCAACATGACCCTAGATAAACCCCCCCTGGGAAAACCAGTTTGGGATATATGTCTATATAATGATTATCAAAGAAAGAGATACAACAAGTAATACAATACAATGGAACTTGTATACATAGAAATATCCTCAAAAGCCTTTTCACAAGATCCAGAAAGAGATGTGCCCAAACTCAGGTGCACCCTCTCCCTTTGTTGCTCTCTGAACTAAAGTGAAGTGCTCTAGCTCCTCTTTGACCCAATGAAGAAATCCCTCCACAGGAATGTGCTCTCATGTGCTGAATCTCTATTGAAACTGTCAGAACTCGATTCCTCCAAGCATATCTACTACCAGGTAGTTGTCAACCCAGTCCACAGGTGTTCCCTCCTCGAAGCAGATATGATCACCATTAAATAACATAGGCCAAAGCTAGATATCTATCACCATGAAATTATGTGCCCTCCCTCTAGCCTCCTCATGCAACTGACCTCATCTCAAGGCTCCAAGTCCTCCTCTCCTGGTGAGCAAATGAAGGATACAAGTCCACCTCCTCTCCTAGATGTGCCCCTCTTCCATATAAAATGCTCCCTCCAAGAAATAGAAGCTAACACTCCATGGATATGTTCTCCATGCAAGCTCAAAGTAGCAATATCTTCCTCCTCAATCTCTCAAGGGTTTCTCTCAAACCCTCATCAAGTGCACCCTCTCCCTCCTTGAGAAATGTGCCCTCCTCTCTTCTCCAAAACTCACAAGTGAAGAATTAATCTCAAAATTACACTATACCCTCCTTTAGCCTCTTTTTTCCAATCCCTAAAAGATCAATGGCCTAGATCCAATCTAGCCAATTCTAATCAATGGGTGAGATCTCATTCAAAAATCTCACTAAGGAAACCCACTTTCCTTAGTTGTTTTATGTCTATTAATTCACCCACATTGTGAATTAATTGTCACTTGAATGCTTAAGTGACATATTTCACTTTTGACTTAAATCTCCTAAGTCAAAGTGAAATTAGAATCATAAAGTAAAGTAAAAGGGTCATAGTCTTCCCCCTTTGTGCTTAGAGACTCATAAGAACATGGGGACCACTTTCCAAGGTACCCAAATCCCAATAGTTACAAGTAATCCTTGAATTTTGAATTCGAGATGAAGAATCTGAGTATGATGCACTACTTCTTGGGACAAGAAGTATGACAAATGACCTATAAGATTTTCCTGAGTCAACGAAAATATACAGTGAAAATATTAAAGAAGTTCAGTATGACAGAATGCAAAATCCACCGTGTTGGATTTAAAGAAGAAGATTGATGATGATTCAGACAAGATTGATCCACAACTGATTGGATCACTAATGTATCCGATCAACACCAGAATTGATTCATACCATGCAGTAAATGTGCCTAGTCATTTCATGAGTCAACCGAGACAAACTCATTAGACAAACAACAAAACATGTATTGAGATATATACGAGGCACAGTTGGATATGGACTAAGATATGCCTCCAATATAAACTTGAGTTTGCAGGATATGTAGATTCAGATTGAATAGAAAGTACAGTGAACTGGAAAAGCACATCCAGTTGATGTTCTATCGTGAAGTTTTTCATGGTTTCCTAATGCAACAGGAAACAAAACTCCGTAGCCTTGAGTACCACAGAGGAAAAGTATATAAGCATCAATTGTGCGAAGCAATGTGGCTTCACAAGATTCTGATATATTTAATTGACCATGATATGGATCCTATGATGATAACCAAAATTCATGAGTAAATATCCTTGAGAAACCAGTGTTTCCTGATGGATCAAAATACGATAAGATGAAATATCCTTATTTCATAGATATGATGCAGAGGAAAATTGTACACATGCAGTACCTTCCTACATATGAGAAGATTGCAGATATCTTCACCAACTTAACTTCGTGAATAATGGATCCCTAGTTGAAAGGGAGTGTCGATAACTCCAGCCAAGACAAAATTCAAATTACATCCGTGTGAGACTTGGCATGATAAATAATGTCTCCCTAGCTGAGAGGGAGTGTTGATGAATGCAACTATGGGAGACATCCTCCATCTTACAAACCTGTGAGATGTGGAACATAGAAGCTATGGAATTCTTTCTCTCAGCTTACAAACCTAAGAGAAATCCCATAAGAAGGGTAGGTGGTTCCTTCCTGAGATAGAGCTGGGAAAATAGAGATGACCTCCTCCATTCAGAGATTTGAGAAGAACTCCAGATGATTATCTAGTGGAAAAGTGATCTGTTGAGTTAGGACATGCATGTGGCTGAGCACAAGGTGAACGTGTGAAAGCCCAAAGTGTTGGGTGCATCATCATGAGAACATAAATGAAGATGATGTATTAGCCTCCTTTGAGCAGTAGAGTTGGCGATGATGTAACCCTAATAGTTATATAACGGGTATAGGTCAGCCCCACCTTAATGGGATTAATAATAAATGATAATTAATATTAATTATAATAATACTAATAATAATATATTATAAAGTGACTTAGATAGGCCATCCTTGTTGAGCCAATAGACACCCTTGTTGATTGGACAAGTCTAATATAAGTAATGGATGATTCCCCATTGTGGAATCATATCTTCCTTGTGAGTTTGGAAATTTCAGCAAACACACTTACTTGGGAAAAGGTGCGCACCTCTCTTGGGCACTAGTCTTCTAGGGTTTCAAGCACCCTCTTGTGTGCTAAGGTTTATCTTGGTGGAGGTCTTTCTCTTGAAGAATATAGCAAAGGATTGGTTGTATTTTCCTCCCTTGTTCAGAAGGGTTTCCCAGGATACTTCTTGTGTTCTTGTGCATGGTGTTTCTTCTTGTGATCTTGGTTGTTGTTGTTAACACTAGGAGTCACCTTCAGATTGCATGGAAGGCAAGCCTAGTATCCATCAAGTTATAAGTGAATGTAAGGGTGTTTAAAGGGTCAAATGGAAAAGGACTCAAGTGATAATGTTCTAACTCAAATAACAGGGCTAGCATACACCAACAATTAAGGTCTTGGCTAATTTCAATCAGTAGTTTGGGAATAAGTATGAATAGAGGGAAGACTTGAATGAGAGAAGTGTAGGGGTTGTTGTAAACATCAGGTCAACAAGAGGCTAAGGATGAAATTTTCTTAACACAAGATCTTCTTGAACTGAGAAACTAAGGAAGCTAAATAAACATCATGATAACATAATGATCAAACATCCATCATAACATCACCACAATCATTCATGTGAATCATTCAAAGCATGAACATTTAGCATCAGAAGCAAATAGACTGGAAGAGAAATTGATTTCTATTAGTCAAAAAGTCTTAAGTCCAATACATCACTATATCATAGTTACTTCATCAAAATATTATAGTATAAGGGAGCCTTGCTCAACCATCTGAACCTACCAAAGAAAATTATCTATCCATTTATAACAAAAGGGAGGCAACAGCTGGAGGTACGAGCTGGCCCCCTTCGCTTGAAAAACTCTAAACATTTATTTTTTCTCTAACAACTTATCTAACCATCTATGCTATAAAACAGGAAAATGTTGGTGACTAATCCAACTGAATTGATTCCCTTTTGCTGCGTAGCTCCTTGTTTTCCATGTATCCTTCAAAGCATGTGGTTGTCTTCATAATGTCAGTTGTTGCTTCTCCATCCTTCTTCATCATCAATTTATCCAAAATTTGTTAGCTTGGTCCGCCTAGATCCCTGGTCTTTATTGGCAGCTTATTTGGGTAGAAAATCTGGGTAGCGCACTACAAGGAGAAAAGGTAGCACCTGTAGGTAGCATCATTGTGTTGCATATATGTACAGACTCTGCTCTCTATGCAATATTGGGTAGCGCCTATAGGTAGCTCCCCTGTCTTGTGCCTATGTGAAAACCTTTACCCTCTGTGAAATATTTGGTAGCGCCATTAGGTAGCACCTGTGTGTTGCGCCTGTGTGCCAATTATTTTCCCTCTGTGAAATATTAGTTAGCGCCATTGGTTAGCGCCACTTACACTATGTTTATGTGTAGGTTTGGGTAGCGTTACAAAAATGTAGTGCCTTCAATCCTTGAACATGTGCAGAGTAATTTTTGGTTTTTCATGATGACCAAACCATTTTAATCAAGAGCCTTGACTGCATAGTAGGTGGTGCCTTCTGCCAGTGGGGAAGCTAGCACTTAGAAAAAACCCAAAACCCAAATAGTTAAGTGCTTAGAAGCATGTATAAATGGAAGAGATACTATTTGCATAATGGTTAACCCTTCCAAAAAGATGCATCCTAAAAAATGGGGCTTACCATTTACTAGCTATTTTGTCATTTTAACACTTAACCTCATACTTTTTCTGGTAGAAAGAGGATCTTCAATTAACACAACAGACTTCTTCTTCTTGGCATTTACAGGCTTCTTTGGTGTAGTTGTGCTCCCCTTAGCCATTGGTTTGTCATCTTCAATGGAAGCTTCAACCAACACCTGTAGATTTCTTTGGGCTACCTCATCTTGAAAATGCTTCAACTCTGCCTTTAGCTTCATGTTCTAAGATTGGAAACCCCTATTCTGCCTATAAAGGTTCTTAAACTGTCTATGAAGGGGCTAGGCCATTCTTGCTGCAAACCTTGCCAATTCAAGGGTGTGACTATATCCATCTATAAGCTCTGTCATCTTGGCTCTGTCAGTCATTTCTTCCTCTTTCAATTTAGACACTTCCTTTCTTGCATCTTTAAGCTTCCTGATAAGTCTCTTGAAAGTTTGACAGTCAGGAAGAGCAGTGTTATGCATAGTCTCAAGATTTTTTCTCTCAGTCTCTTCTTCTACCTGTATGGGAAATGTCTTATACACCTCATTAGGTTTCTGGGTGGATTTGCTTTTACCTTTCTTCCTTTGCATAGTGGTTTCTTCAATTCTTATCACAAGCTCCTCAAAGTGTTTCACAAGGGTTTCCTCTTTTCTCTCCAAAGGTATTTTATTACCTTTACCTTTCTTTACAGTGGCTTCTTGTTTTTCTTCCACGTGCTTTTCAATGCCTTTTCCCTTCTTCTTTTGAATAGGGACCTCTAGTAAGGACCTCTCTTTGAAAACCTCCTTAGGAATTGATGACCTTGTGAAAGGTCTTTTAACTTTGATTTCGACTGCTAGGGAAGAAGAGGGAAAGAGAATATTCTTCCCTCTCTTGGATATAGCTTTGGTGGAAGAAGGCACCTCTTCTAACTCTGGTGGAGGAGGTGGTGAAAAATATCTATGTGGAGAAGGACAAACTTCCTCCTCAGCCTCTAAGACCTGCTTGTTGATCTCTAGAACTTGAACAGGGGTTCTACCCTTTCTCTTCCTACTGGTTCCTGCTTTAGTAGCATCGGTGGGTGTTAAAGGAATTACCTGTTGTTATTGAGGATTTGGTGCTAAATCCAACTTGAAATGAGAGGTAACAACAAAATTCTCCCATGAAATCTCTTTCTTACCCAATTCCTCAGAGACTAGCATTTTGATTAATCCAGAGTGGAAAAGGGTAGAATCCACATCTTTAGATTTGGCCTGTATCATTTTTGACATCTTACCTATACTCCTCAAAGAGTAATAAGGAACATTCATCTCAACCTTACCAATAAAATGTAGCAACAACCTTATATGGTACTGGTACAAGTTGTTGAATCTCCCTTCACAAGTAAAATATCTATATATGATCTTCAGTAATGTGCCAAATTGTTCAATCAATTGACTCCTTGGAATACTCTTGGAAAAGTCATTGGCTTGATATTCAAGTTTAAAAAGATCTTTTTCATAGGCTGAACTAAAATTCATGGCTTTGAACCACCTTTCACCTGTAATGGGGATCCTTGTTGCAGCTGAGATAGAGGCTTCAGTGACCTCAAACTAAAAATCACCAACCTTGGTTTTCCTACCATCAAATTGCAATGAAAATTGTCTTGCTACCTATGGATTGCCTCTCTGCATGTTCCAATAGAAGGAGAGACACCCTACTCTTTTGAAGGCCTCTCTTTCCATGAGCTCTATATCAAAAAGATTCATGTCCACGGGTTCTTTCCTAACCACCTTACCACCTTTGTGTGTCTTCCTCGATTGAGGAGTATCCATGGCTCGGAATGAGGATTTTTAAAAGGCTTAAGGGGTGGTAATGATCAGGAAGGCTTTGAAAAGGGCTTCAAATAGATAAGGCTGACAATTTTAGACAGACTCATGCTAGTAATCCAAGCTAGACTTTAGGAATTAAACCCTTAGGCTTGTACAGGTATTCTAGAGTGTAAACAGTGAGGAGGTAGTATGAATTTGGCCCTCTGCAATTGAGTGAAAATGCCAAACCCCAAGGTGAAAGGAAGCAAGGAAAACAGAAATGGTTTGAGCAGCACCTCTAGGTAGCGCAAGGCATACATAGAGGATAGGTTATTTACAGGCTTGCGACTTTAATGGTTAAAGAAAATAGTAGTGACCAGACCATAGATACAGGAAAAGAAATTTACAGGTCTGAAGAGGAGAGAAACAAGGTTACCATGCAAATATGGATCCCTTACTACTGTGCAATCTTAGCAAAACAAAAACCCGAGCACAAATTTCCTGTGAAAATTAATACGCAGAGGAGGTAATATGGGATACCTATGCAATAAACACATGTTGAGATCTTCAACGCAATCTTAGGATGAAATTTGAGAAAACCTCAGCACTGGAGTCTTTCTCAACATCGGATTTGGTTGACATGCAGTCGCTTGATCAGAACTTGTGAATTTGCACAGTGCATCACTGTTGAGCTTTTCAAAATTTGAAACCGTTACCAAGGCTCATAAATGAAGGATCTTTGAAGGCATCTTTAACCGACTTATGGCACTGAAAACAAGGGATATGACATCAGTCGTGGAAATCATGACTTGAGGTGGAAGTATGATGAAATGGATAGGTGCTACGGAACTGCTTGATGAGTAGGCAGCGTTTCCAATTTAAAAAATGATTAGATCAGTAAGTGAGGATGATGAGGCATGCCTATGAGTTCATGAGTGAGGAGAGAGGAGTGTCATGTCAACCTAGTCATGGGAGAGATCGACCTAGGGACAAGTCATGAAGGGGACCAAAATGAGTCATGAGCTAAAATGTTTCAAGGATCAAAAACCAATTTGAGGATCAAATAAGAGCTAAGACTCAAAAACTTTAATCATCTAAGGGGTCCTACCAAACAAAAATTTTAAAGGGATGAGACTTTTAAAAGAAAAATTAAAATCTAAGGCTTGAAAAAGATTGAAAACAAACTAAAAGACCCAAGGCAACTTGGTGTGATAACATTGGCTCCACAGGGGATGGCATGCCCCCTGCGGGCTGCCAAGAATGAGTAGATATAGTGCCTTATCCTAGGGCTATGGTGTCATTTATTGAAACAAAAAATAAAAAGAGAATGGTATTTACAATGACATGAAGAGCCACTCAAGGCTCAAGCAAACTACTTTTTTAGGAAATGCCCATTGACAGGGCCACCAAAAACCTCTTCATTCTCTATATTCTGCAACTTGAAAGTGTTATTAGAGAATACCTCATATATTTTGAAAGGACCAATCCATAAATCTTCAAATTTATCATGCTTGTCTTTATCTCGCTTTGGTGCGTCCCACTTGAGCACCAGATCGCCCAATTGAAAGTCCTATTTGTTCACCTTTTTGTCGAAAGCATGCTTGATATTTAGTTGATGGTCACCTGCTTTGTCTACAATCTGCTCCTGGGTCTGCTGCACTTCAACCAACTGTTGAATCCTTCTGATCATATGATCAGTTTCCCCTTGATAATCTTGGAAGAATTTTTCCACAGGTAAGGCAAGTTGAGAAGGAAAAACTTCCTCAACTCCATACACCAGCTGGAAAGGGGAAAGTCCCAAGGACCTTTTCACTGTCACTCTGTCAGCCCATAGAGGAAATTTGAGTTTTGAATCCCATGCCTTTTTGTTATCCTCTAATAGCTTTTTAATGATCTTTATAATGCTTTTGTTTGAGGATTATGCAAGCTCGTTTCCCTGCACTTAGTAAGGGGTGGAATGAATCAAAGTGATCCCAAACTATTCACAGAACTGAATCAATGGTTTATCCTTGAATGATGCAGCATTATCAGTGATGATTCTATCAAGACACCCAAACCTTGCTATGATGTCTTCCAGGAAACCAATGATCACTTTGTGTGAAGCATTCCTTGTGGGAATATCTTCAATCCATTTAGTAAAGTAATATGTATCAGTCAAGATCCATCTATGTTGACCACTGGAATCGGGATGTATTTCCCCGATAAAATCTAGGCCCCACTGCTGGAAGGGTCCTGAGGTTGCCACAGGCTTCAATGGCAAAGACTTAATATGTTTCTTTCCGGAGAACTTTTGACACTTAGCACAGGCTCTGATCTTAGCACAAACATCAGTGAAAAAACTGGGCAAAAAGTACCCAGCTCTAAGGATCTTGTATGCCATGGTTCTCCAATAATGATGCCCCCCCCATAAACTGTCATGAAAATCAGGCATAATCTTTTGGGCTTCTTGTGGGTCTAGGCATCTCAAAATAAATCCTAATGGATCCTTCCAATACAAAATTTGATCAACAAGGCAATACTTTATTGATTTGAGTTTTAAGGCCCTCACCTTGTTCTTTTCCATATCACTTGGAGGTTATAAGTTTTGCAGAAAAAATATAATGTCCTTGTACCAACTGCAATTTTCCAATGCAGAAATGACTTGAGGACCTTTATCAGTTATCTCAGCATGTTGATTTTCTGAACATGAGTGAATGAAATTCACCCCCAATGCTGAGCAATTTGATTCATCCAAGAGCTTAGCTAAACCCTGGCCTTTAACCAATTTTGTGGGCCTAATATCCAAATCAAATTCAAGTAGTTTAGCAATCCACTTGCTTCTTTTTCCATCTATATTAGGCTGAATAAGAATTTATTTTACAGCAGTTGATGGGACATAAGCAATAACTCTTGAATGCAGGACATAAACTCTGAAGGACTTAAGAGTTTTAACCAATGCATAGGCTTGTTTTTCCATGATGTCATACTTAAGCTCAGCATCTCTCAGTTCCCCACTGAAAAAGGAAATGGGTTTCTCTAAGCCTTCTACATTCTTCTGCAATAGGACTATTGCTACTGTATCAAAGGAGGCAAAAGAAAAAATAAGAAAGCCCTTGGAGTAGTTGGGGCTGACAAGAATCGGGGCTTCAGTCAAGGCTTTCTTTATTTGATCAAAGGAATCACGAGACTCAACAGTCCATTTGATTTCACTATATTTCCTCATCATAGTTGTGATATACTTGACCAACTCAGCAAAATTTGACACAAATCTTCTCAAAAATTTTATCTTTCCTAGAAAATATTGTAGCTCTTTTTTAGATCTAGGAAGTGACAAAGTTTTTATAGCCTCAACCCTGCTAGAATCAATCCTTACCCCTTTAGCTGACACAATATGCCCCAATAATTTTCCTTCTTTCATGGCAAACAATGATTTTTTCGAATTCAAGGAGAGGCCAAATTTTCTGCATTTCAAGAAAACTTTTCTTAAGTGATCACAATGTTCTTTATCAGACTGAGAGTACATTTTTATGTCATCTAAATAGATAACAACAAACTTATCATTTTCTCCAATGCGATGTCCATAGCTCGCTGAAAAGTTGCCCCTGCGTTCATCAAAAAAAAGGGCATCTTAGCGTACATAAATGTCCCCCAAGGAGTGGTGAAGGTTGTCTTCTCCCTGTCTTCTGGAAAAATAGATACCTGATTGTATCCGGAAAATGCATCAACCATAGACATCCTAGTTGCTCCTGTCACCTTCTGTAATATGTGCTCCATCTTGGGTAAAGGATAATTATCCTTCTTTCAGCTTTTGTTCAGATTTCAGAAATCAACACAAAGTCTGATTTCCCCATTATTTTTTCTTACTGGGACCAAATTGGCTACCCATTCAGAATACCTCAAAGGAATGATAATTTTTGCATCTAAAAGCTTCTTAACTTCTTTCTCCATGATAGGAAGCAACATAGGATTGATTTGCCTCAACTTTTTCCTGAATGGTTTGGTGTTTTCTTTTAATGGGATCGTATGCTCTATTATGCTTGTGTCATAATTTCTGAGATCTTCATAAGTCCAAGCGAATACATCAGCAAATTCCTTCAACAATTTAGTATATTCTTCCCTCTGCTCTTCTGATAGGCTACTTGACAGTTTGACGTATTTTGGATCATTTTCAGTGCCCAGATTGCACTCAGTTATATCAGCATCATCAATGGATACCTTCCCTTTCAATGCCACATCATTCCCATCAAACAATCTTTCCAAAGGAACCAATCCCTTTGGCATATGATTTCTAGGCAGTTGCACAATATGATGATTAGCAATTTTATTGAGGAAAACACCAGCATGAGGAGTGATTTCTAAATCATGATCCTGATCAATGTGTAATGCAGAAAATTCATCAGCAGTCTCAAGAAAAATTTTAAGTTCTAGATCATCTTCGAACACCTTCCAATATTTTACATTGTCCGGTACAGAAGGCCTATATTTGACTTCTACATCATACTTGACTTTTGGTGGTATAGGAATTCTAAAGTTTCTTGCTGATACAACCAAAGAATCATCCATAGTATTCTCTTCTCTAGGAATGAATGATATATTAAAAGCAGAGAAAAAACTGTCCACCAAATCTCATACTTCATTCTGTAAGATCTAAGCCTGGGATGATTTGTTTGATAAATATTTTTAATCTGATGGACTATCAATTCATCATCCCCAAATACTGTCAGCTCTTCTATCTCCATGTCTTTAGCTACCCTCAAACCCAAGACAAGAGCCTCATACTCTGCCACATTATTTGTAGTCTCAAATTCTAGTTTATATGACAAAGATATAGTTTCTTGAGTTGGTGAGACAAAGATCACCCTAGCACCAGCACCTTCCTTGGAAGAGGCTCCATCAAAGAACATCTTCCAGGAATAAGTGGTTAGAAGAGGCTCTTCAGAAAAGTTGATGGACTTTTTTCTGGTTTCTAATGGGGCTTTTGGGGCATCAGTGACCTGCAAAATACTAGATTCTAGATCTATATCAAAAGAAAAAACAGGTTGATTGGTGGGATTTGCTTCATCACTAATGATGTAAGCCAATTGAGCTTCCCTATAAAGTCTTCTATGCTCTCCCCCCAAAATAGGAATAGTAGCATAAGAGAGATCCATCTGCAAGGTTCCCCCAAGTCTTTTTATCTAGAATATTGACAAGAGCATACCAAACTTGGGGGGAACATCAGCAACTACGATATCCATAAGTATACTCTTCATGGGCAGCTGAAATAAGGTCACCACCATATCCTTAATGACTCCAAGACACTTGACTTTTCTGGAGTCAAAAGAATATAAGTCATGATAGGCCTTTGTGACTTCTAACCCAAGTTCATCCATAATAGATTTTGGCATAAGATTGTGGGATGCCCCTGAATCCATGAGAAAATTGTGTAGCACCTTATCATGTATATTCAGTGAAGTATAGAAAGGTGGGGATGATTCATCTATTTCTTCTATCAAGGGACCTAAAATCACTATTGGTTTTTCATCTTGCAGATTTATGGAATCAGTGGCATTTGGAGATGATTCTGGCTGTAACATTTTGGATAAATATTTTTTAAAATCCTCATTTTTTATCAATTCCAAAAAAGGTACAGAGATCTTTATTTTCTGGATCTCATTCTCAAAACTAAAGGAAGGGGAAGGATTCAAAATCTCTTTAGTTTTAGGAGGAGGATTTCTGATTAGAACTTGTGGGCTTTGAGAGACTTTTTCCTTGCTACTCACTATCACAGCCTTGGCAGAATATTCTTTCTGAACAGGATGATTAGGGGCATCAGTTTTTTCTACATTATTATTAGACCTCAAATTATATCTACTAGGATTTTCCTTTGCTTTCTCTCCCTTGCTTAATTCATTAATTTGAATATCCATTAAATATTTCTCATAAGAGGATTGAGTCAAGTGTGGGGATGGGGAAGTATCACCTAAGCAGTGAATCTCAGGATCAGCTTCAACCTCCTCTTCTTCTTCATCAACCACTAAATTATTTTGCAAAGGAGCTTGTAACCTATGATCATCTCTCTCTTTGTTTCTAGGATCCCTAGGAAATATTTGGGGAGCATTATTTGGTCTCCTGTAGTTACCTCTGTTATCATTGTTTTGAGCATTTCTATATGTATGTTGTCCTTCAGATTTTAATTTCTCAATTTCAATGGAGAGATATTTTACTAATTTGGTCAGTTCATCTGCTTGAGAATGGACAACAGATGAATTATAAGTTGAAGCTTCAGCGTTGTTTTTTCTCCTATCCCTATCAGATTTCCCCCTGAGCTTATTTGATGCCACTATGTTGGATTCTACTTCTAAGGAAGCATCTTGCATATGAACCAAAGAAGGTGACCTTCTTTCTCTCAAAAGGAGGAAAAATTCGGAATCAAATGCTCTGGAATAAGTGATTTTTGCCATGGTTTCAGTGGGTTTGATATCATCAAGGATCTTCTTGTACATTTTGTTAAATCTTTTAGAAAATTCAGAGACAGACTCTCATCCTTTCCTTTTCAAAGATCCAAATTCGGTGATGTAGTACAAAAAATCATTTTTGTCACCCCAATGCCTCAAGAAGTCTTCATCCAATGCCTCAATACTAGTAATGGATCGAGGGGCCAGACCCCTGGACCACTTCCTAGCCTCACCAAAAAGGCTTTGGATGAAAACCTTCATCCAAACACCTTCATTTTCAATATTTTGGTTATCTGCATAGTTGTAGAAAGCATCAAGATGTTCCTCAGCTGTTGCATCTTCTTCTCCCGTGAACTTAGGCATGTATTTCAAATTATCTCTAGGGGGAAGAGAATTCATTGGCTGAGGTAAGAGTAGAGGAGCATATCTTGCAACCACTATGGCATCCATCCTATTTACAGGGGATTTAACAACTGCCATTTGATTTTGGATTCTTGGTGAACAAGAAGAAGAAGGAGACTTGACTGTGTGTAGAGTTGGAGAGGAAGGAACGAATGAAGGGGGGGTTTCAGTTTTCATAATATAAGGATGAGTCTTTGAAGAGGATGGTAAGTTCTGAGAGGGATATGAAGTTCCTACTTCTTTGGCAGCAAAAGTCTTAACAAAAAGAAGTGTAGAAAAACCTAAAGTAGGGAAATCTTCAAAACTATCAAGACTGAAAAACTTCTCAATATTAGGGGAAGAGAATATATCAATGTTTTCTTCTTTCAATTCAGTCTCAAAGGAAGAGTATTCAACAGGAAACTCTTCAAAATCAAGATTTTTGGATACTTCAACAGAAGATAAAGGAATCTTACTTGATAAAATAGATGGAGAATCAAGAGTAGAATCAGGCAACTGACCAGAAGAACTTGTAGCAGTAGTAGAAAAAACTTTTTGGGAAGCTTTTCCCTTCTTGATTATCTTCTCTGGGTTAGCCTCAGGTGGTACCAAAGGTAGTTGTGGATTTGATCTCGTATGTCTACCTTTAGGTTTCAGAGTTGAAACAATGGCATCGCCAGGTGCAGTCTGCTATCTTCAAAATACTAAGTTCTAATGCACCTTTAGAACTAAAATGTTGTTTCATTTTAATCCCAGGGAAAAGTCTTCAAATCGTTCCCCAAAAATGGCACCAAGAATGTTAGCACTAGGAGTCACCTTCAAATTGCATGGAAGGCAATCCCACTACCCATCAAGTTATAAGTGAATGTAAGGGTGTTTAAAGGGTCAAATGGAAAAGGACTCAAGTGATAATGTTCTAACTCAGATAATAGGGCTAGCATACACCAACAATTAAGGTCTTGGATAATTTCAATCAGTTGTTTGGGAATAAGTATGAATAGAGGGAAGAATTGAATGAGAGAAGTACAAGGGTTGTTGTAAACATCAGGTCAACAAGAGCCTAAGGAGGAAAGTTTCTTAACACAAGATCTTCTTGAACTGAGAAACTAAGGAAGCTAAATAAACATCATGATAACATAATGATCAAACACACATCATAACATCACCACAATCATTCATGTGAATCACTCAAAGCATGAAAATTTAGCATCAAAAGAAAATAGACTGGAAGAGAAGTTGATTTCTATTAGTCAAAAAGTCTTAAGTCCAGTACATCACTATATCGCAATTACTTCATCAAAATATTACAGTATAAGGGAGCCTTTCTCAACCATCTGAACCTATCAAAGAAAATGATCTATCTATTTATAACAAAAGGGAGGCAACGGATGGAGGTACGAGCTGGCCCCCTTCCCTTGAAAAACTCTAAAAATTTATTTTCTCTAACAACTTATCTAACCATCTATGCTATAAAACGGGAAAATGTTGGTGACTAATCCAATTGAAATTGAAATTGAAGTGATTCCCTTTTGCTGCACAGCTCCTTGTTTTTCATGTGTCCTTCAAAGCATGCGGTTGTCTTCATAATGCCAATTGTTGCTTCTCCATCCTTCTTCATCATCAATTTATCCAAAAGTTGTTAGCTTGGTCCTCCTAGATCCCTGGTCTTTATTGGCAGCTTCTTTGGGTAGAAAATATGGGTAGCGCACTATAAGGAGAAAAGGTAGCGCATGTAGGTAGCGTCATTGTGCTACATATGTGTACAAACTCTGTTCTCTATGCAATATTGGGTAGCACCTGTAGGTAGCGCCCCTGTCTTGCACCTGTGTGCAAACCTTTACCCTCAGTAATCTGTCAAATTATTCAATCAATTGACTCCTTGGCATACTCTTGGACAAGTCATTGGCTTGATATTCAGGTTTAAAAAGATATTTTTCATAGGCTGAACTAAAATTCATGGCTTTGAACCACCTTTCACCTGTAATGGGAATCCCTGTTGCAGCTGAGATAGAGGCTTTAGTGACCTCAAACTCCAAATGACCAACTTTGGTTTTCCTACCATCAAATTGCAATGAAAATTGTCTTTCTACCTCTGGATGGCCTCTTTGCATGTTCTGATAGAAGGAGAGGCACCCTACTCTTTGAAAGGCCTCTTGTCATGGGCTCTATATCAAAAATATGCATGTCCACTGGTTCGTTCCTAACCACCTTGTCACCTTTGTGTGTCTTCCTCGATTGAGGAGTCTCCATGGCTTAGAATGAGGATTTTTGAAAGGATTAAGGGATGGTAACGATCAGAAAGGATTTGAAAAGGGCTTCAAATAGATAAGGCTGACACTTTTAGACAGACTCATGCTAGTAAGCCAAGCTAGACTTTAGGAATTAAACCCTTAGGCTTGTACAAGTATTCTGGAGTGTAAACAGTGAGGAGGTAGTCTGAATTTGGCCCTCTACAATTGAGTTAAAATGCCAAACCCCAAGGTGAAAGGAAGCAAGGAAAACAAAGATGGTTTGAGCAGCGCCTTCTGGTAGCGCAACACATACACAAAGGATAGGTTATTTACATGCTTGCGACTTTAATGGTTAAAGAAAACAGTAGTGACCAGACCATAGATACAGGCAAAGAAATTTATAGGTCAGAAGAGGATAAAAACAAGTTTACCATGCAAATATGGATCCCTTACTACTGTGCAAGCTTAGCAAAACAAAAACCCGAGCACAAATTTCCCGTGAAAATTAATTCGCAGAGGAGGTAACATGGGATGCTTATGTAGTAGGCACCTGTTGAGATCTTCAACACAATCTTAGGATGAAATTTGAGAAAACCTTGGCCCTGGAATCTTTCTCAGCATCGTATTTGGTTGACATGTGATCGCTTGATCAGAACTTGTGAATTTGCGCAGCACATCATTGTTGAGATTTTCAAAATTAGAAACCATTACCAAGGCTCATAAATGAAATATTTTTGAAGGCGTCTTTAACCGACTTCTAGCACTGAAAACAAGGGATATGACATCATTCGTGGCAATCATGACTTGAGGTGGAAGTATGACGAACTGAATAGGCTCTACGGAACTGCCTGATGAGTAGGCAGTGTTTCTAATTCAAAAAATAATTAGATAAGTAAGCGAGGATGATGAGTAATTGCTATGAGGTCATGAGTGAGGAGAGAGGAGTATCACATCAACCTAGTCATGGGAGGGATCGACCTAGGGACAAGTCATGAAGGGGACCAAAATGAGTCATGAGCTAAAACGGTTCAAGGATCAAAAACCAATTTGAGGATCAAATACAAGCTAATACTCAAAAACTTTAATCATCTAAGGGGTCCTACCAAACAAAAATTTTAAAGGGATGAGACTTTTAAAAGAAAAATTAAAATCTAAGGCTTGCAAAAGATTGAAAACAAACTAAAACACGTAAGGCAACTTGGTGTGATAACAATGGCAACATTATTGTTTATGGTTAAGTGAAATGTTAAAATGAAATGAACTTCATGCTTAACCTAGATTATGAAAAACCAACATGGTATCATAGTATAGGTCTTCAAGAACCCATTTCACAAGCTACAAAATTTTATTATCCATATCTCCTCTTTTTCATAACCGTACGACACTCCTAGGGTTTCCAAAAAATTTGTACGACCTCATTCTCAGTGGTGATTCAACCCTTAATACTTGGACGTTGGGGCTAATTTTGGCATAGAATAATATGGTCCCTTCTAGTGCATATCTAGAGACTCTCAAAGTGACATTTCGATCATTTTTAATTTTTGTCCCTAGGGTTTCTAGGGGTTCACTAATTTCTGCAAAAATTTCAGAATTAGGGTTTATGCAAACCCATTGAAGGAGATCTTCATCTCACCAGTGTTCTACTATCTCTCAAAGGCTTATTGTTGGAAGTCATAAGTCCAATAAAACCTAAAAGTGCTTTTCTAGCAACGTTGTTAGGTTTTCTAGCCTAGTTGACAAAGGGTTGTGAAGAATCTAAAATTATGATGGAAGATAAGCTTGATGGATCAAGAAACTTCAAAGTTCTTGAAAGACAAAACTTCATAGGAAGACTTATTGTGGGTAAGACAAAATGGTTTACCAGAGACAACTATCAATGAATGGAAGCAAGATGATGTCAGTACAACGAAGCCAATCAGCTACTCAAACCCTCACTTTGAAGATCCATCGTCAAAATAACAAGGATGACAAAAGATGACACCATGACTATCTTCTTCATAAATATCTCAGAGGATAGAGATCATCCAAAGAGTCATTGAAGAAATCATATCAACATCCTCAGGTATGCACTTGTATATATTATTTGCCATGAGTGAAATTGCAAGAGGAAGGAACCTTTACTGAAGTCATGTATCCAGAGGGATCTCAGTACATTCAAAGAAACAACACACTCAAAGTAAAGACTCCAGGTTTTATTGTTGTAATTATCATTCCTCTAACCTATATTTATAAAATTTTGCTACAATACAAATAGGTGTTGTATCTGTGACAATATTCCTTAAAATGTTTTGATTCTAGAGATGTACTCACTATTCTCCTTTAGGAGATATTATTGTGTTGGTTCTTTTTGTTTTCTTGTTCCAGATAGGTTAACAAGAAAAGAAGATGATTATCCTTCAGAGGGAGTCACTTGACTCAAAAAGAGACAAAACCAATTGAGAAAGAAGAAGAATAGAACCATTATTGAGACAACCAATGCCACAAATCATGATTAGAATCTTTCTAGGATTCCATGGGAAGAAGCATGCATGACACAGTATATGTGCAGAACAAGAGTCTTCACCAAAATTTGAAAAACATAACTCCCGAAGAAGTCTTCACCGGAATGAAGCCTAAGATTGAGCACTTTAGTTTATTTGGGTGCCCAATGTATTTTCATGTACCCAAAGAGAAGAAGTCCAAGCTAGATCCTTTAGTAAGAAAGGATACAGTGAATCTTCAAAGACATCCCTAGTCAGAGACATATTGAGACAAACAGAGACGTTGTCCTTGAAGAAGAGACAATTTTTCAAAGACCCATAGAATCTCAGATGGAGATTGATAGTGAGGCAACACCTTATCCCCCTTCAGCAATTCAGAGGGAGACAGTAATTACTCTAGGTTATCTAGTTTCTCCAGTTGATATGTTCATAGATATTGTAGTAGGGCATAAAATGCCTACCTAGACTCACTCTACAAGAGGCAGAGAAACATACAATCCTCTCAAGGCACATTCCAAGAAAGAAAAAGAGATTTTCGAGCTATCCTTCAGTCATGAGCCACTTCATTGATGTTGAGACACCTTGTCTTAGAGAAGCAACAAGAGAACCGATATAGCAAGATTCCATAACAAAAGAATACCAGTATATCTTAAAAGAATGATGCATAAGACATTATTCAGGGACTAGAAAGGAAAGTCTATGGTAACTTCTAGGTGGATCTATATGGTCAAGCATGCAGCTGATGAATGTGTCAAGAAATACAAAATGATATCAATAGTTAGAGGTTTCTCACAAACAGAGGGACTTTTCTATGATGAGACACTTGATCCAATGAACTCGATACACTTCCATCCGTACCTCCATCCATGAGTTGGAAACTATATCAGATAGATAGATTCTTGATAAGTTTGGATTTCAGCAAGAGTGTTGTTGATCCAAACCTATATCATTACTATATTGGTGACGAGAGCTTCATCCTGATGACTTATTCAAAAAGAATTGTTGTTACAAGTAATCCTTGACTTCTGAATTCGAGATGAAGAATCTAAGTATGATGCACTACTTCTTGGGACAAGAAGTATGACAGATGACCTATAAGATTTTCCTGAGTCAAGGAAAATATACAGTGAAAATATTAAAGAAGTTCAATATGACAGAATGCAAAATCCACCATGTTGGATTTAAAGAAGAAGATTGATGATGATTCAGACGAGACTGATCCACAGCTGATTGGATCACTAATGTATCTGGTCAACACCAGACTTGATTCATACCATTCAATGAATGTGCCTATTCATTTCATGAGTCAACCAAGAAATATTCACTAGACAAACAAAAAAACATGTATTGATATATATACGAGGCACAGTTGGATATGGCCTAAGATATGCCTCCAGTATAAACTTGAGATTGTGGGATATGCTGATTCAGATTGAGCAAAAATTACAATGAACCGGAAAAGCACATCTAGTTGATGTTCTATCGTGAAGTTTTTCATGGTTTCCTAATGCAGCAGGAAACAAAACTCTGTAGCCTTGAGTACCACAGAGGCAGATTGTATAAGCATCAATTGTGCGAAGCAATGTGGCTTCACAAGCTTATGACAGATTTACTTGACCATGATATGGATCTTATGATGATAACCAAAAGTCGTGAGTAAATCTCCTTGAGAACCCAGTGTTTCCTGATGGATCAAAACACGATAAGATGAAATATCCTTATTTCAAAGATATGATGCAGAGGAAACTCATACACATGCAGTACCTTCCTACACATGAGAAGATTGCAGATATTTTCAGCAACTTAACTTCATGAAGAAAGGATCCCTAGTTGAAAGGGAGTGTCGATAACGCCAGCCAAGAAAAAATTCAAAATACATCCGTGTGAGACTTGGCATGATAAAGAATGCCTCCCTAGCTAAGAGGGAGTGTTGATGAATGTAGATATGGGAGACATCCTCCAACTTACAAACCTATGAGATGTGGAACATAACAACTATGGAAGTCTTTCTTTCAGCTTACAAATCTGAGAGAAAACCCCTAAGAAGGGTACGTGGTTCCTGCCTGAGATAGAGCTAGGAACGTAGAGATGACATCCTCCATTTAGAGAGTTGAGAAGAACTCCATATGATTATCTAGTGGAAAAGTGATCTATTGAGTTAGGACATGCATGTGGCTGAGCAGAAGGTGAACCTGTGAAATCCCAAAGTGTTGGATGCATCGTCATGAGAACAGAAATGAAGATGATGTATTATCCTCCTCTGAGCAGCAAAGTTGGCAAGAAGACTCTAGATGATTCTCTTGTCGGTGGCAGTGGAAAATCATATCTATAGAGTGGACGAGAAGAGGTGAACATGTGAAGACCTGGTTCTTTTGTGTAATGTAGTGAATCAGAGCTATGACATCCCTATGGATGTGCTCCGAGTGTATAAGCACTAGTGGGTGTATCAGATCCTTTGCTATATGTTGTTCAAGAGTCAGACCTACCTGTAACCCTAATAGTTATATAAAGGGTACAGGCTGGCCCCACCTTAATGCGATTAATAGTAAATGATAATTAATACTAATAATAATATTAATAATAATAATAATAATAATAATATATTATAAAGTGACTCAGAGAAGTCGGCATGTTGAACCAATAGACGCCCTTGTTGATTGGACAAGTATAATATAAGTAAGGGATGATTCACCATTGTGGAATCATATCTTCCTTGTGAGTTTGGAAATTTCAACAAACACATCTATTTGGGAAAAGGTGCGCACCTCTCTTGGGCACTAGTCTTCTAGGGTTTGAAGCACCCTCTTGTGTGCTAAGGTTTATCTTGGTGGAGGTCTTTCTCTTGAAGAATATAGCAAAGGATTTGGATGGGTTTTCTTTCCTTGTTGAGAAGGGTTTCCAAGGATACTTCTTGTGTTCTTGTACATGGTGTTTCTTCTTGTGATCTTGGTTTTTGCAACATTATTGTTTATGGTTAAGTGAAATGTTAAAATGAAATGAAATTCATGCTTAACCTAGCTTATGAAAAATCAACATGTAGTAGCCTTTTTCTTTCAAGCAACCTCTAAGAAAATTAATCTTGTTAAGGTTTAAGCTATTATTAGAGTTCTTTGCATTTTACTAGATAACAATAGCATAAGATAGGATCACTGAGAAATACACAATCACAAGAGACACATCATTTATCCTGGGAAACCCTCATGGGGGATAAAACCCAGTAGAACTTCCTTATTATAGATAGCCAATACAATGCCAAGAGATAACTCAAACAAATACAAAAAGTCCTCTCCCAAGAATCTCTCTCTCTCTCTCTCTCTCTCTCTCTCTCTCTCTCTCTCTCTCTCTC
>CBVK0102998144.1:0-27672 GCA_900067695.1 Picea abies | reverse complement strand
GAGTTCAGAGACAGAGAGCAAGTTGGGTGGCCTATCTCGAGCTTGTTGACTGGTCAATAACCTTTTGGGGACCAAAAGGTCTTTTAGTGGGAAGGTGTGATCTAGAATCGGATCCAGAAGCCTGACAGGGCTCAAAAGGCTCAAAAATGAAAGTGCTCAGAATCCGACAAAACCAATGCCATTGTGTCTGTCTCATCTTCCTGATTCCTGCTATATATTTACTTCATCAAACAGGCTTTGTATGCGAAAGATATCTCATTCTGTCTAAAAACCCAAACATGCAAAAAAAGGGATGACTGTACAGTTTGTACAGTCCGTACAATGCCATGTGGCCGGCTGACTGTACCGGTCGTACGACCATACATATGAAATGGAAGCTCCTGGAGACGACATGTGGCAGGTGACAGGGAGTATGACAGGTACAGTTGGACCAGTCAGAGGGTGACACATGTCACCACTGTAAGGGTGACACGTGGCATAGGCTGACGTGGTAGACACGTGGCAAGGCTGACAAGGCAGTGACATGGCAGACACACGGCATGGGCTGGCAGGTGGCAGGGTACGTGGCAGACACGTGGACAAATCAGCGCTCGACAGGTGTCAATTTTTGATTGGTTGTTGAGGTGCCACGTGGCCCAGTCATGGGCTGCCACGTGGCACCCTATGGTTGGCTCGTGATTTGTGTAAAATTATGGGTTCACCACTGGGGTCGAACCCCCGACCTCTCCTTCGGGCTATGGACTGGCAGGACCAGGCTAACCGCCCTCCCCACGGGTGTTTCTTATTATGTATATGGAAATTAAACTATTTGAATTGAAACAAAGGTTTAAACGGAGGCGGAAAGGGCTGGGGCTTAGCCCCAGCCCATGGTTCGATATTGTTTATGCAACCACAGAGCCCAGACAGGGGGGCTTACCATATGCGCGGGAGTAATGGGATAGGGCCTAGCCCTTGGACCCCGTGCCAGCATGTAACCACCGCCAATAGAACCGGAGCCTATCCACCAATTTGGGCACAACGAGTAGTCTATTAAGCCACCGGTTCCATGGAACACGTCGAAGACCAGGAGCTAGCGCGCATGGGGAGGGCCAACGCATAGCCCAAGGGGCTAGCGCTCGGCCACATGGCCCCATGTGACCTTGCCAAGGGGGAACGCGCATAGAATAAGGAGCTTATCCCCTAATTTTAAACAAAAGTGGGCTTGTTATTATATAGTTTGGGATTTTATTTGATTTTAGCCTGTTATTAGTGGATTTTGGTCATTTTTGAGAGATATTGGGCATTTTGGGAGGAAGTTGGGGATGGATAACCAATTTCAGATCTATAAAAACTGGGCCTGTTTGAGGCCATGGAGGACAGTCAGAGAAAAATTATGCTGAAGGGAAGCCAAGCCAAAGCCATTTTTATGCAGGGAAGCTATTGAGGAGCAGACGCTTGCAGGCCATTTCTGGGAGCTCCGGACATCCGTTTTGCATGCCGTTTTCTTTGTTGGTTTCTAGATATCTGGAAGAACATGACCAGATTAGTCTTGTAGCCAATTGGCACTATTGCGATGTACTTTTGATATTTTGAACATAAATAAAGAAGCCTCCCCCACAGAGACAAAGGCCCGGAGACGTAGGCAACATTGTGCCGAACTCCATTATCAATTCTCATGTTATGGTTTGTTGTTTATTACTTCATTCCAGATCTGAAAATGTGTATATGGCTGTCATAATTCCTCTCTTTTCCTCATTCTTTCATTAAGCTTCTCAATTGGATAATTAACGCATGCAAAATTAAAACTCAACCATAGTCATTAAAAGGTCCTACGGATCAGTTCCACACAGAGCCGGTTGTAGACTCACGATTGGAAGTTAGGATGAATCCCATCATAAAGGATTTAATCATCAACAGGCCATCCGCTAAGAAGAAAAGGAGTAAGTGACATAAGAAGGAGGAATCTACGGTTGAAGCGACTGAAAGTGTTGGAGAAAATCAACCGGTCTGGTTAGAATCTTCTTTAAAGGTGAGGATTGCTAAGCTGAAGTAAGTCTTCAACTAAGCTAAACATATCTCAGCGAATTTTGAACAGCTGGTAGCGGAGTTAAAGAGTACAAGAGATGATAGGGCCGTTCTTCAACGACCCTTTTTACAACAGGCTAACTTCTGTCATCACCCTTTTGTAATTTTGTGATTAATATGATTATATAAATACAGAAATAGATTTTATACTCTTTTATTACAATTTCTATCTGATGATGTTATGATTCTTGTTTTCTTTTATAATAATTTTTTCTTGTAATCTTATATTTTATTTTCATCTGTCTAAATCAGAAGAAATTAATTCGAATTAATGCTTCAATGCGGTTATGTCTTTATTTTTCTTTTATTATTATGCAATTTAAACTCAGACTCCTAGCCTTCCAAGTGAATTCACTCACATTAACTTGACTTGTTCATTTATATTATCGTACATATCAATATTACAAGTAAACGCTTCTCCACGCACCTAAATCTACAGTGCATTTCTTCTTCATCGTACTGACTACTTATGTGCACTATTCTGGCGTTGTGTATCAATATCCACTGCGCACAGTTTTGATACTACGCACCAATATTCCATATGCATTTTCATCATATGCATGCACCATGTCAAGTTTAACATATTCCTTCACACTCAAATATCTATGCACACTACTAAATACACTGTCGTGAAACAATTTATACTCATACTTATGCTCGTACCAACATAAATCCTCTGCATTAAGAAATACTTGCACACTCCATGTCCACCTTACTATGTGTGTGCTTACCACGCAAGACTAATTTTAGCGCATGCATTTACGCATAATAATCTTCTGTGCGGCACCACAATTTACCACACACGCCAGTACGCCAACCTTTTCCAAGGGCACTTTATGACTCTAATTCCGGTCACTTCGAAGTTACTTTTCTGTGAATATTCACTTTGATTGCACCCTTCTAGTCCATCCAAGCTCAGGGTTGAACTAAGGCTTTGATACCAAACTGTAATGACCCCCTCGACCAACCTGAGGCTGGGGTACACCACTCTAGAGCAACCACTCATTCTCTGACGCCAGTCGATAACATTTCCAACCATGAGGCCGGACCATGCTACTCTAGGGAACATTTTCGTTCCCATACTGTGGAACATATAGTAGCATACCGAGTAGTCAACTAAGCAATGCCACATAAATTTACTCTTTAGACTGCATGCAACTAAAACATATACATACAACATGCTTGTGGAAGCTTTACATATAAATATAAACAAACCATTACTTTATGTAAATCACGACTTTTATATTAAAATAATAGTAATTACTAATATGCATCATTTACAGGAAATTATCAATAAGCACACAAGCATTCATAGTCACATATATGATAAAATCATAACATGGGCATGCAAATAATAAAACAACATATCCATATATCATACAATTGATACTTATCTTTAAAAAGATTGTCACCAACTTCTTACAGATCGTCCACGAACCTCTTATCCATAGATTACACTGTTCATCACTCTCAACAGTGAATCACCCCCATTCTGGGACTGAACTCCACCCAGGGTAAAGGGATTCCTATCCAGGCTAAGGCTCATGGACAACAGGAAAGAATTTGTCTCAGGTGCTCACTCAACTAATAGCCTACAACCTTTCATTCCCCACATGCCTATCCCACCCAAGGAAGTGTGCCCCTTCTCTGCTCAACAGTCCCTCGGCTACCCCACTTCCCTTCTAGAGCTTCAACAATAGACAGGACTGGATGTATTTAAGCACTGTAATTGTCGTTTATCACCAACGGAATTCAATCCCCAACAATTCTCTCACCCAGAGAACTGCTCACGGGCTTGACAACCCACTTCTTCAATCCCACTCCAAGCTAACCAGGTACACCAACCAAAAGGGATGGGGAAACAAGTTTTAGAAAGGTGGAATGGTTGTCTCAAGGATAACAGAATGTATGAGTGAAATGTTCATGGAGTCATTGACTGGATAACTGAGTGTTTTTTTGGAATCACTGTGAACTCTCCGTAAAAAATGATGGTCAGCTTGTTGGTTTTCCCCCTTGTTCTTTGTTCGTCTGCTCTTCCTCTCAAATAATCCCCACTGGGCTAAGTTTCCCCATGATATGAGTGAATGTCCCCAACTTGGCACTTGTCATATTGGAAGTTACTTTTGTCCACTTGTCCCCAACTTTAGAACTTAGGATAAAATTATCCATACTTTATGTTTTGGGAAATACTTATATAATATTCCCTTGACTTTTGGCCCTCCCTTTCCCTAATTGGTGAAGTTAAGTCCCCCATCTCTTTTATCGTGGTCAGTCTGTGCACAATGATTTATTTTATATTAATCATGAGTCATGTACAAAGTAGGTGCATTGGCCCTTGACATCTAGGCGCTCTAGCCTAAGTACAAAACATAAGCATTCTGGCTTACAATACTAGCTCACCAACCTATAATCCATATTATATACACAAAGGTTCGCTGACCTTAATATTGCGCACACTTAGTTACTGCGCATTGTATCCTCTATCTTTAAGGTTTCACACACCTTAGTTACTACGCGCAGTATTCAGAAATGTGCACATTACATCCCTTTACTGCGCAGTATATGCGCACACCTTGCCATGAAAGGTGTATTACAAAAATGATGTCTAAATAGCTCACTAGATTAAATATACTTGGATTATATTTACATTTGGGTTCGGTCAAGGGATATTACAAAGAGGATGGGGTGCTAGAGGGGGAGGCATGACACCTCTAGTAGCATCCATGCCTTAGGGGTCTAACCCCCAGTGAGACGAACAGGTTATCGGGCAAGAGCAGAGAGCGGTGGGTGACGTGGTTGGGATGATGAGGTATTTTTAGCGGATGCCTGAGGCACTGATCAACCATTTGGATAGAGATGAGGCCAGGGCCCCGAAACCCCCTGAGGGTCCACCGCATGCTCCGATCAATACTGTTAGCATTCACCGTGAGCTCGAGAAGGTCAAATTTTCTGAGTTCTTTAGTGCCCCAGATGACATAGCCACCAAGGCATGGTTGGATAATATTGTGATGTGCTTTGCACTTCACGAATATACCTCCAACATGAAGGTCTTTCAACTAAAGGGGAGAGATCTTATATGGTGAAAGACGCTCCTACTACAACTGAACATGGTCGTCAAAGACGTGTCATGGGAACTTCTCAAGGAACAGTTTCAAGAGAGGTACCTATCAGAGGAATTCATTGAGCATCAGCTCAATGATTTCAATGCCTTACGACAGAGCGATTGTATGGTGCCCGAGTATGAGGCCCGTTTTATGGAGTTGCTTATGTATGCTCCACATCTTAACACTGAGAAACCCAAGGTCAACAGGTTCTTGTTTGGCCTTAATGGCAACATACGTGCAAAGTTTATGATTATGATGCCTCAAACCTTGCATGATTTCATCCAAAAGGCCCTCATAGTAGAGGAGGAGCTTATCAGCAGGGGTCAGAGTAGAACTCCAACGAGACCAATAGGGCAGGTGTCAACTAGTGTGCAGCAGCATCACACACAAGCCAGACATACACCGAGATATCGTGGCTTCCATAGGGGATCCACTTTCACTACACCTCGACGATCGATGCCTCAACAACAGACACCTTATTGGGAACCAGGATTCCAGGCTGATGGGATGTCATCTTCTACTTCGGGTACCAGGAGTACTGGACCAAAGAAGGGGTGTTGGACATGTGGGGAGCCACACTACCAGCTCGACTGCCCAGTGGAGAGGACTAGAGCATATGGATCATCCGGACCCACTACCATGGGAGATTTGGGAAAGGCCCATCAGATTCATGCAGTGGTGAATAACTGCCAAGAAGAGCACCATTTGACTGTGCTCGAGACATCAGGTACCATCGCTGACCAGACCCTTAGTATTTTGATAGATCCTGGTGCTACCAAGAGTTTCATTTCTGGTGCAGCGCTAAAACAGATTAAGGTAAAGGAAGCCGATCAGGATGAGTTTAGCTTTGTAGAGATGGCTTCTGGAACCAAACAGAAGGTTGGAGGAAAGGTTATAGGCTGTACCCTTAACTTGGGAGAGTTTTTCACCACGGCCAACCTGTACATCACGATATTAGGATCTTATGATGTCATGATTGGTATGGACTAGTTGGAATCACATGAGGTGATACTCAACTGTAAGATGAAACGGTTGAGCTTGGTCAACGACAAGGAATAGAGATGTGTGATTGTAGGTCGGAACCAGGGAGTTTCCCAGAGGTTCATCTCTTCCTTGCAGCTACGAAAGAGAATGCACAAGGGGTGCAAGCTTTATGTGATCCTTGTGTTAAACGAGAAGGGAGTAGCGAAAGGTCTAGAACACCTTCCGGTGGTGAGAGAGTTTGCAGATGTATTTCTGGAGGAGTTACCTGGGATGCCTCCGGAGAGGGTATTGGGGTTTACTATAGACCTAAAATTGGGGACTGAACCAATAGCCAAAACGCCTTATCGAATTTCGACCCTGGAGTTACAAGAGTTGAGAATGAAACTGAAAGAATTGCTAGAACTGGGACTGATACGTCCAAGTGTGTCATCGTGGGGTGCACCTGTTATTTTCATATGAAAGAAGGATGGGTCATGGAGGCTCTGCATTGATTGTCATCAATTTGACAAGAAAAGTATCAAGAATCAGTATTCATTGCTGAGGATTGATGATTTGTTCGATCAGATGAAGGGTGAAACGATGTTCTCAAATATCGATTTGCGATCAGGGTATCACCAGTTATAGATCAAGGAGGATGATTTCCCTAAGACCACCTTTAAGACAAGGTTTGGACATTATAAGTTTATTGTTTTACCATTTGTACTGACAAACGCCCCATGGGTATTCATGAGTTTGATGAATGGGGTGTTCCACGAGTCTTGGACAAGTTCGTCCAAGTATTCATTGACGATATTTTGATTTACTCTCAGACGAAGGAGGAGCATGAAGATCACTTATTATTGGTACTATAGTGTTTGCAAGAGCACAAATTGTATGGGAAGTTGTCCAAACGCTCATTTTATCAATCAAGGATTCACTACTTTGGGGCATGTCATCTCCGACGAAGGTATCACCGTGGATCCAAAAAATGTCGAGGCTATTATGGAATGGCCTGCACCGATGAATGTCTCGGAAGTGCATAGCTTCATGGGTTTAGTAGGATAATATCGATGATTCATTGAGGGATTTTCAAATATAGAAAATTTGATCACGGAATTGCAGAATAAAAGAAAGAAGTTTGTTTGGATCGATAAATGCGCGAAAGAATTTTGGAGGCTCAAGGAGTTGTTGACAACAACACCGATACTAAATTTCCCTAACATGGATGTAGAATTCTTGGTATGCACTGACACATCCTAGGAAGGATTAGGCAGAATCTTGATGCAAGACGAATGAGTGATCACTTACATCTCGAGGAAACTGAGAAGGCATGAGGAGAACTACATGACGCACAATTTGGATTTTTTAGCCATTGTATATGCCTTGAAGGTTTGGAGACACTACCTTGTTGGACGAAAATTTAAACTAAAGACGGACCACTGTGGACTATAGCACATATTTATGCAAAGAGACCTGAATGCGTGACAATGGCATTGGTCGAAATTACTTAGCGAGTACGACTTCGAGATTACTTACATAAAAGGAACAGTGAATTGAGTGGCATATGCATTAAGTTGGAGACCACACATATTTTTGGTGTTGCCTCTTTAGAAGAACCTACGTGAAAATATTCTAACTGTACAACATGATGATGACTGGTACAAAGAGGTTGAGGGTTTTATCAGACAAAACACAATGATGGTACCAATATTTGAAGGATTTACATTTGACGACGATGGATTATTGAGGTTTAAAAATCAGATTTACGTACCACTAAACGACGAGTTGAGGAGCTTGATCGTAAGCAATGCTCATAGAGTAGTATACATGGCTCACCCAAGAGTCACGAAGATGAGGGAAGACCTTAAACCCTTATTCTTCTGGAAGGGAATGGAAGAAGATATAGTCAACTATGTGGCCAGATGTCTAGAATGTCATCAGGTAAAGGCTGAACATAGACATCTAGCAGAATTACTACAGCCACACGCTATTCCAGAATCGAAATGGAAGGTTATTTCGATGGATTTTATTGTTGGATTGTCACTGACAACAAGGAGACATGACTCGATTTTCGTAGTAGTAGACACTCTGACGAAGAGTGCTCAATTTATTCCTATGCATATGACGTATCAGGCACCTAACATAGCTAGATTTTTCATCAGTGAGATTGTGAGGCTGCATGGCGTGCCTCAGAGGATTATATCCGATCGAGGATCGGTGTTTACTAGACGATTTTGGATGAGTTTTCAGGAGGCCTTGGGAACCCAACTTAACTTCAGTGATGTGTACCACATAGAGACTAATAGGCAGAACGAATGAACAAACTAGACCTTGGAGGACATGTTGCACATGTACGTGATGGACCAACAAAAGCGTTGGGAAGAATTCTTTCCACTGGTGGAATTCTGATCTGAAAATTTAACTTGATCTAAAATTCAAGATCTTTTAACCATTATTTGCATGTGAATTTTTAACTGTTAACCATCTTTGAAATGCAAAATTAAAGAACATCCATTAAGCACATGAGTACATAAACATGTAAGCAAACCATCTATGAACAAGAATTGGTAACAGAGTTCACCAGACCCCCTGGCTACGTCTCCGGGCCACTTTCCAAATGGGAAGGCTGGTAGATTAAGTATTCAAATGATTACAAAGTGACTTCTGAATTTTGTCTGCCATATACAGTAACATAATTCAAAAACAACTGCAAGATGAAATTCTGAGACTTTTAAGTATGAACATGGATACCTTTCTGTGTATCTGGAAGGTTCTGTGAGCACTTTTTTGTCTAGATGCTTGAATGCAAAAACTGAAGTTGGATCTAGAATGCTTACAAAAAATCAAGACTTTTGAGTATAAACTCGATATATTTCAGAAACTGGACTCTGAATTCCCTTCTTGGCACAATTCCCAAAATTTGCCTCTGATTGTACATTCTGTACAGCCTCGAGATGCGTGTAAACTCAGAAACACCTTGATCTACGTACAAAGGCACCTCAAATTCACTTCGATTATTGTGTAGAACCACCTCGGTTCACGTGTGAAACCACCTAGGTCACTGTGCAAAACCACCTCAGTCTGCATGCAAATTCACTTCGGTTACTGTGTAGAACCACCTCGATCCACGTGCAAAACCACCTCAATCACTGTGCAAAACCACCTCGGTCTGCATGCCAATCTCTTCTTGCATAAAAAATCCTCCACCTCCTCGAGATTCATGCCCATGCCTCATTTAAATAATAAAAAAAACAATGGTTTTTGGGAGGCGCAAGCTATGGGCCACGTGCCCTCCGAAATCCCCCAAATCTCACACTTTTTAAATTTTCTTTGCCACTTCTTGCCATGTCCCATGGTGGTGGTGCGTTGGTAGCTATGGTTGTTAAGGGGGGTGAAATTCTTGGGGTCAAATGCGCGGGCTTCTCCTCCCACCGCATAAGATTTACATGTGATTTGAACTTTGGTTATGGCGGGATTTTGGGTTAATACATATGGTGTATATATATATTATATGTATATGGTTTTTGGGATATAGTTATAACATATGGGCGCATCATATGGTTGGTTTTTGATATAACATTTAAATACCAAGGGGGTGCCTTGGTGTTGGTAAGGTCAAGGGCTAGGCCCTTGACCACCCCTTTTTTTTTCAAACCATTTCTAACCATCTCTAACCATCTTTGACGAAACTTCCACTGCTGATATCTTTGTCATCTGGAGGCTGTTTTTCCTGAAACAAATGTCATTGGAAAGATGCTGACGAGCTCTTCCTATTTGTAATCTTTACTTTGCATTTTGAATACTTTAACTCTATCAAATTTTTAGATGATCCACCTGGATATAATTTTCTTATAACAACAGTTACCAAGGCACCATTAAGATGGCGCCTTTATAGTTTCTTTATGGGAAAACATGTCAGATGCCTTTGAGTTGGGATCGTCTTGAGGATAGGGTCCTGGTGGGACCAGAAGAAATCCAAGAAATGGAGGAGCAAATGAAAACAATGAGACAAATAATTAAAGAAGCGCATGATCAACAGAAGAGTTATGTCAATGCGCACCATGTCGACCATAGTTACGAGGTTGGAGATCGAGTCTTCTTGCGGGTTAAACTGCATAAGAGTTCGATCAAGTTTGGAAAGGGAGCTAAAATATCTCCTAGGTTCATGGTACCTTTCAATATTGTGGAGAGAAAGGGGCTCGTGGCCTATCAATTAGCCTTGCCTGATTCCTTGAGGCGTATGCACGATGTTTTTCACATATCTATTTTGAGACATTATATTAGTGATCCTACACATGTTATTGAAATGAGTTGCTTGCATGTATCGGATGAGGGGGAGCTCATGGCTGAGCAGATCCGCATCTTGGATCATCACATTTGATAGCTATGACATCGAACAGTAGAGAAGGTCAAGGTCCAGTGGGACAACTATAGTCCACACTCGGCGACCTCGGAGGATGAATATGGTATGCACCAACAGTTTCCATTTTTGTTAGATAGATAGACCTATGATACAATGATACACATTGTTTCAGCACTTATACTGTGAAACTTTAGGACAAATTTTAGACCAAGAGGGGGTGTATGTAACATCTCTCTCTTGTGCACTAAGCGAACTTATTCTTTGAGGACACTTCCTCGCAAGTGATCCAGATTATTATGCTATTAAAACATTTTATTTTGATTATGAGGCGTTATGGGTTGATGACATGTTGTTTTGCTGCATTGACATAGACATGTGCTATTGACTTGGTTTTATTGAGTGTGCAGGATTTTGGACCTCGAGGATGCAGAGGCATCGATGGGACCCCTTGGACTGTAGATCGATTCGGGGAGTGAACCATTGGGTTTTGATTGTTTTATATGTGATATTAGTGCATCTAGTTAGATGATCTGATATGGATATATTTCTGAGATGATTCGTTGATGATGCATGCTGACGATAGCTTGTCGACTAGATTCGCATGTGGAGTAGAGGGATCATGCATGACTATTAGAGATGTTGAGGGAGAGGTGTGGATAGCAACCTTTCCACAGCCTATTAGCACTCCCTCCGTGGCTCAAATTGTAGGTTAACGATTACCTAGTTTGAGAAGACCCAAGATGCCATGAGGGGCGACTGCGGTAGTTGCTCACGATGATTCTAAGGGGTGTGTAATAAGGCAGGGGCCTTATAACTTAGAGTCCCTTAGTCTCCCACAAGATCACCTGGTGGAGTATTGACTCTAGGGGTTTTTTATGTCTAACAAGTCAGTCAAGAGGCGAGTGGAACCCTTGGAGAACCTAGTGTGTCCTGAAGGGCACATCGTGCAAGAAAAATGGAAAGAGGTGAGTGACACCCTTGGAGCACCTAGTGTGTCCTGAAGGGCACATCGCACAAGAAAATGGAAAGATGTGAGTGGCACCCTTGGAGAACCTAGTGCATCTTGAAGGGAACGTTGGGTTGTTATTTAATAATTTAATAAACCTAGATGGCTTTAGGACAAATAACGTGTTAAGAAAGATTAAAATGTTTCCCCTAATAAAATGTCGCCCAGCCTAGGAAAATAAAGTCTAGGTCTAAATTATGTTGGTGGTAAAATTTTATCTATTTATTTAATATATATATATATATATATATATATATATATAATAAAAAATAATGATAATCTTCTTTAATCCTGTGACAAGAAGGGGGTAAGAATTTAATTTGATTTTTAAAAATCTTTTGGGATAAAACTTAAAAAGGGGAAATAATTGTCTTACTTTATTATGCTAAATAAAAATATTATTCATTAAAAAGAAAAAAGGGAAAAAGGGTAAGTTTCTGCACATGCCTTTTTGAGTTTAATTAAAAAGGGGAAAAGGGAAATATAAAATAATTAGGAAATTGGGAAAAAGTGGGAAGCATAACAAGAAAGGGGAAACACTAGGAAAAAGTGGATAGTCCAACTTAGTAAGGTATATACCATTTCAGAACTTTCTAATTTAAACTGAACTAGTAAATTAATAATGGGGAAAGTCATTAAAACCTGTAAGGGATTTTGGGGACACCTAGGAGTGATTCTAGGATTGACTCTAGGTGGGTGAGGGAAATAAGGGTAATTAATTAATTAAAGAAATTAGTTTTTGGAGGAATGAAGGGGATGGGTGGCACATGTATGGGGAGAATTATTATGAATTAAGTTTATGGAAAATAATTTAAGAGGGGGTTTGGGAAAGTTTTTTATGTCGAAAATCTATATATTGGAGGGAGGAGAAGGATTATGGATCTCTTATGTTTTGCGTAACGTTACGTTGCATAAATCTATACTTGACTGACTTAGCTTGTGGGAGTTGGGATACCCAGTGACGTAGACCACCACCCTGGGCACGTCCGCTGTTACCAGGACCTTCCTCTTCACGGGCCCGAAGAGCTAAAGTGCTCCTCTAATCCCTTATCGGGACCTTTCTCATTACCCACATACTTTCTTTGTGATCTCCCCTCTTCAAATCAGGAAATCAGACCTCGCTAGATCGTGAATCTTGAGCTCACGGAATCAGGTCACACCAATTCCCCAAATCCCGATGATCACTTGTCCCTAGCTTTCTTACCCCTGATCGGGAATTTACCAGTCGAGAAATTGGTACACACGAGGTCACCAATCCCCCACCTTGCGGATCCCCAATTCCCGATCTGCGATGGCTCTTAGCCTCATTCCTCAGCCCTTCTGTCTAACTCCTTTCGCGGGTGACCTTTATCCACAAGACTAGGGTCTTTTTCCCTATCGGAACTTCGGAGTTCGCGAGTTTGCAATGAGAAGAACTCGCGCCTTTCGGATCTCTGATCCCTGACTTCCGATGCCACCTGTCCTCAGCTCTGACACCTATACTCCACTTAGCGATGTGACCGCCCGGTTATCGCGTTTCATAGTTTCGCAATTCCTCCGACAGCGATTCTTACAACAACGAAAATCCCGAAAAGTCGATCCCTGATGCACGTGAGGACTAACCTTCCACGTCACTACTTCTCCCCGTGCTATCGGGTATTGTGGGATCGCGATTCCAGTTGTGGAAATTCCTTTGCATGGGAAAATCCTGAATGCTGAACCCCCGACTCTTCAAATTACTGACACATGTCCAGTCCGGGATCTACAGCTATGGTTCCTTCGGAAAATCGCGAGTCGCGATTCCTCCTTGTGAGAATTCTATGACCCTGGAGATTCCGACTCTCCGATGAGTCGAGTCCCGATGAGCTCTGACTCCTTCCCCGCGCACTAAGGATAAAATCCTGGGCATCTCCAGCTCGATCCAACGACTGACAGGATGTCCGCTCCAGATCTGACGGCTCAGATCAATTTTCCTTGTGCGCTCCTCCTCCTGAGGATATCCCTCGCACAACTCCTCCTGGTCTAACGACTATCGGGATTCCTAGGTGAGATCCGACGGCTATCGCTCCTCCTCTCCCGTGCGCTCTTTCTGACACTCCCTTGGACGTGAATTCTTCCACGGTCCAGGTCTCTTCCTTCCACCAATCTGACAGCTAATGCTGCTCCTCCTGAGCTCCCTGCGCGCTTTTGTCCTGGACTTGGGAGAATTTAAATCTTTCAAAGTTCTCGACCTTTGCCGTCTCCCTACGAGTTCCTCGAACCTGAGTCTCACTGTGCGTATGAGGACGCTGTCCTTCTTGAGATTTTCTTCTCCTATCGAATCCTCAAAGGATTCCTTCGACTTCTGCACTCCTTGCAGTATCTTCACACACCAGGGTGCTATCTCTTCTGAGCTCAAATGGCAGAACTCAAAGAGTTCCCTTCTCTTTGTGTCGTCTGCACAATGTCTCTATGCCCTCTTAGCAGAGTGTTTTCCTCCCACAGAATGTTCAGCAATTATGTTCCTCCTTGTGCACCCTGTGCACTTGCTCAATGCCCACTTGGCAGAGCTCCTACAGAATCCACAACAAAATTATGTCTGCAATTGTGTCTCAGCTACACAGCCTTGCCTCCTGAGGTGTTCAGCAACCTCACAGGTCTTCTTCTTGAGTTGTTGACTTCAGTCCTATGCCTCAGCACGTATTGGTCTGACTCCTCAGAGTTCAGAAGTGCAACCTCTGTGCACTGGTGTTCAGATTCTACAACACTTTGTCATGCCCTCCTGACATGAAACCTCAAAGAACTCTCAAACCTGAAATCACACAAACTCCCTGCAATTGCTTCAACAATTATACATTCACAACATACATAGGGAACATACACACACATCCATATACACAGAATATGCAGGAAAAACTGCTCTGGTTATATTAATAAATGGCAACAATGCCTGTATCTTTACAATGGTGTTCCCTGGGCTCTCTCAGGCTCTTTTTTTCTCTACCAGACTTACTCCAAAATGAGATATGAAATATCTTTTACCTGAGGGCTCATTCCTCCAGGTTCACCTACCCTATTCAATTACATTCAATGGCTATCTAATCCAGCGTATGGACCTAGATCTCATCCGATCTTCAATAAATGCTTATCTTATCTACAGCATGCGCAAAGGCACGGCTTTCCTGGCTCACCAGCCTAAGTATTTAAATTACATTCAATTCAAATTTAAATGAGGCTGTGCTTCCCTTTCAACTCTGAATGCATGCGCGCTGACGTGGCTGGCTGGCTGGCTAGCTGCATGGAGAGATGCTCTTGCATCATACTCCACAGCTGCAAAAATCATGAGCTCCTTCTCATGAGCTTCCCCTGTAGCTGTGGGAATCCTCTTGGATCCTAAACGAGTCTGTGGAGCTGTGCATCCGCTCCATCTTCCTGCTGCTGCTGCTTCCACTGCGCTGCTTCTTCGTCTCTTCTGCTCAGCCTCTCCCTGCTGGCAGTGTGTGCTGACTTCAACATCAGTTGCCTGGTGTCCTCTATCATTTCATCCAGCTGCTCTAGTGGCTGGTCTTGTCCATGCAGTCTCCTCAACTGCAAAAATTTTTGGTCAGTGGGCAGATCATCATGATCTCCCACGCCTTCCTTCTTATTGATTTCCAACCTTACCTGTTGGATGTGCCTTCCCTACACTCTCACCCTTTCCTTTAAGGCTTCTAATTGATCCCACGGATCAACAAAGTATATGTTGTTTGTTCCTTCTTTCTCCGCCTCTGCAACCTCCCCTGTTGTAGTGTTTTCAGCTTCCTGGCTGAAAATATCGAGCCATTCCTTAGAATGCTCACCATCTTCTTCATCTTCTTCTGCAACCTCCCCTGTTGCAGTCTCTTCAGCTTCAATGCTAAATGCGTTGATCCATTCCTCGGAATGCTCACTCTCTTCCTCCGCTCTTTCGGCTGTCAGCTCCAATGCTACAACGCTCTCAGCTTCCTGGCTGAATGTGTTGAGACATTCCACCGAATGCTCATTTTCTTCATCTGCTTGGGCAGCTCCCAAAGTCTGTTCGAACTCTTCTTCTTTGACAGTCATCTCCAGCTGTGACTGTTCTTTTGTTGTTGCACCATCTACAACAGAATTTTCTGCCTCCTCCTAGGCAAATGGTAGAATACTTGTATTCCCCCAATCATCAGAATATCATTCTGGTGTTCCTCCTCTTTTGTCAGTTGCACTTGCTGATTTAAATTCATCCTTGAATTTATGAGACCCCCAGATAATCTCTCTTGCTCTGTCAATCCTTAGGCTGATCCAAATTCACCTGCTCATCCCTGCCCACCTGGCAATATGGGACGCTTTCGCTGCTTCCTTGGCAGACTATGAGATCAACCAATCCCATCTTCATCAGCACTTCTTGCTAAATTGAATTCTCCTCTGAGTCCATGAGACCTTCAGATGGCCTCGCATCCTCGTCTCTGCCCGCCTGGTAGTTCAATACGCTTTCCCTGCCCTCCTGTTAGTCTTCGATGCTTCTGTTGCCCACTTGGCAGTTTTCAATGCTTCCGCTGCCCACCTGGCAGTTTTCGATGCTTCCACTGCCCACCTGGCAGTTTCCGAGATCCTTCAACGATCTCTTATCATTGCCCTCCTGGAAAATTGAAATTCCCTCACTGTCCTCCTGACAGTCTGTGAGATCCTCAACTGATCTCAACTCGTTGCCCTCCTGGCAATCCGGGATCTCTTCCTCTCTGCCTTCATGGCAGTCTTTGAGATCATCAGACGACCTCACTTTATCCTTTTCATCATCCCAATCATGGAGACTTTTCCCAGTCTCTGGCCAACAATGATCAATCATCTCTTCCTCTATGGCCTTGATCTTTTCAGCGTACCTCAACCATCTTCTCAACAGCCTCTGCTGTCATTTGACCATCAGCTCCCTGACTGGCCATTTCACCTTTGGCATCTTCATGGGCCATTCATGCACCCATCTTGGCTTTTTATTCTGTCGCATCTTCAATTCGAGCTCCTCCATCTCTCGCTTTATGTCAGCAAGCTCTTTATCCATTTCTGTTGTGCTCATTAGCTTTGATCTCTTCCGTTCAACGTGCTTATGGCCTTCAGTAGCCATCTTGTTGTGTTTATCTGCCTCCCTGACAGATCTGCGGCTGTCACTCCACATCCCTGAGTGTTCCAGCTTCATCCTCTCACAGTCCTACTGACTTTCTATGGACTGCTACCTACCTGCAACCACGTCCTCACAGAGTCCTTAGTAACTCCATCTTCTTCCTTCACCTGCAATATATAGATGAAATCCCGCTCTGATACCACTTTGACGTGTATCAGAGTGCTTCAATTCCTCATCCTTTTCCTCGTCTGAAATATATAGACGAGATATCAACTCTGATACCACTTTGATGTAGACCGCCACCCTGGGCATGTCCGCTGTTACCAGGACCTTCCTCTTCACGGGCCCGAAGAGCTAAAATTCTCCTCTAATCCCTTATCGGGACCTTTCTTAGTACCCACAAAATTTCTTTGTGATCTCCCCTCTTCAAATCGGGAAATCGGACCTCACTAGATCGCGAGTCCTGAGCTCACGGAATCGGGTCTCACCAATTCCCCGAATCCCGATGATCACTCGTCCCCGGCTTTCTTACCCCTGATCGGAAATTTACCAGTCAGGAAATCGGTACACACGAGGTCACCAATCCCCCACCTCGCGGATCCCCAATTCCCGATTTGCTATGGTGCTCAGCCTCGTTCCTCAGCCCTTCTGTCTAACTCCTTTCGCGGGTGACCTTTATCCACAAGACTAGGGTCTTTTTCCCTATCGAAACTTTGGAGTTCGCGAGTTTGCAATGCGAAGAACTCGTGCCTTTGGGATCTCCGATCCCCGACTTCCGATGCCACCTGTCCTCATCTCTGAAACCTGTACTCCACTCAGCGATGTGACCACTCGGTTATCATGTTTCAGAGTTTCAAGATTCCTCCGACAACGATTCTTACAACAATGAAAATCCCGAAAATCTGATCCCCAATGCACGTGAGGACTAACCTTCCACGTCACTACTTCTCCCTGTGCTATCGAGTATCGCGAGATCGCGATTCCAGTTGTGGAAATTCCTTTGCATGGGAAAATCCCGAATGCCAAACCCCCGACTCTCCGGATTACTGACACGTGTCCAGTCTGGGATCTACGGCTATGGTTCCTTCGGAAAATCGTGAGTCGTGATTCCTCCCTGTGAGAATTCTATGACCCTGGAAATTCCGATTCTCCGATGAGTCGAGTCCCGATGAGCTCTGAATCCTTCCCCGCGCGCTAAGGCTAAAATCCTGTGCATCTCCAACTCGATCCAACAACTGACGGGATGTCCGCTCCAGATCTGATGACTCAGATCAATTTTCCTCGTGCGCTCCTCCTCCTGAGGCTATCCCTCGCGCAACTCCTGCCGGTCTAATGGCTATCGGGATTCCTAGGTGAGATCCGACGACTATCGGTCCTCCTCTCTTGTGCGCTTCGTCTGACACTCCCTTGGACGTGAATTCTTCCACAGTCCAGGTCTCTTCCTTCCACCAATCTGACAGCTAACGCTGCTCCTCCCGAGCTCCGTGCCCGCTTTCATCTTGGACTTGGGAGAATTTAAATCTTTCAAAGGTCTCGGCCTTTGCCATCTCCCTACGAGTTCCTCGAACCTGAGTCTCACTGCGCGTATGAGGACGCTGTCCTTCTTGAGCTTTTCTTATCCTATCGAATCCTCAAAGGATTCCTTCGACTTCTGCACTCCTTGCAGTATCTTCACGCACCAAGGTGCTATCTCTTCTGAGCTTGCATAAACACTCAGACCCCTTGGGGGATTTTGTCTTCTTCCTCCCTCAGATGGAGAAATAAATGGATGCCTCCCTGGATATCCTTTGACTCAAGCAACCTCTGACTGAGTTTCCGGGTATTCAGTAACCCTGTGAGAATCCCTTAGTGGACTCTTCTTTCAAATGGCAGAACTCAAAGAGTTCCCTTCTCTTTGTGCCGTCTTCACAATGTCTCTATGCCCTCTTGGCAGAGTGTTTTCCTCCCACAGAATGTTCAACAGTTATGTTCCTCCTTGTGCACCCTGTGCACTTGCTCAATGCCCACTTGGCAGAGCTCCTACATAATTCACAACAGAATTATGTCTACAACTATGTCTCAGCTACACATCCTTGCCTCCTGAGGTGTTCAGCAACCTCACAGGTCTTCTTCTTGAGTTGTTGACTTCAGTCCTGTGCCTCAGCACATCTTTGTCTGACTCCTCAGAGTTCAAAAGTGCAACCTCTGTGCACTAGTGTTCAGAGTCTGCAACACTCTGTCATGCCCTCCTGACATGAAACCTCAAAGACCTCTCGAACCTGAAATCACACAAACACCCTGCAATTGCTTCAACAATTATACATTCACAACATACATAGGGAACACACACACACATCCATATACACAGAATATGCAGGAAAAACTGCTTTGGTTATATTAATAAATGGCAACAATGCCTATATCTTTACAATGGTGTTCCCTGAGCTCTCTCAGGCTCTTTTTTTCTCTACCAGACTTACTCCAAAATGAGATATGAAATCTCTTTTACCTGAGGGCTCATTAATCCATGTTCACCTACCCTATTCAATTACATTCAATGGCTGTCTAGTCCAGCGTATGGACCTAAATCTCAGCCGATCTTCAATAAATGCCTATCTTATCTACAGCCTGCGCAAAGGCACGACTTTCCTGGCTCACCAGCCTAAGTATTTAAATTACATTCAATTCAAATTTAAATGAGGCTGCGCCTCCCTTTCAACTCTGAATGCATGCGCGCTGACGTGGTTGGCTGGCTGGATGGCTGCATGGAGAGATGCTCCTGCATCACCCAACTCGGTGAGGAGTGGTAGCTTGGCCTTGCGAGGCGAGCTGGGAGCTATTTGATTCTATGGTTAGTGTGCATGTCCTCTTTGTGGCTTGGGGGGCTAAGGGGGAAGAAGAGTACCCCTAACATTGGCTGGGAGGTACCGGTGAAGTCTCATCGGTCGGCAAAGGGGAGTTGCACGGAGCGCATGGGACATCAACTCAGAGTAGGTGATTAGGAAACGATATGCTTCCTTTATTTCTGCGTGGTAGATTGTTAGTATGATTTATTCTTTCAGTTATGTATGCTTAATCAAGTAAAGAATATGATAGTCTTAGTGTTCTAGTTGATGACTGAAATTTCCCCATAGCCTTAGTTTGATGTTGATTGATTTCCCATGGCCTCAATCCCTGCATGTATTGACCGTCCTGAGGTTTATTGGTTGCGATGATTGCATTTTATTTTTTCCTTCATCCCTAGCTCATTAGTCCACGCCTAAGCAGTCGGCTAGGATCTTGATCTACGGTTGTCGCTTCGGCGTTAATAGAACTATGGATCTCAACGCCCTACTTTTATGTGCATGGATGATGAGCGAAGGATGTTCCTGTAAACCGTCTACCTCTATTGTTCGTTCTTGGCTGATTGTTGTCTTGCGCCTTCTAGTAAAAAAAAAGTACCTCTGCATATGGATATCCTTGTGTCCTTATTGGTTTATCTCTATTGTCAATTGAATGAATTTTCCCATGGATCTTTGCACTTCTCTTACTGTTGTCTGCATTTTATTGTTTTTGCATCTGTGTTTTCACACTAATCCCAGCGCTTGTTTGTTGTATGGACTGTGATTTCTTTATTTTACTGACTGCGATTGCTTAATTATTGACTACCATTTTACACGGTGACTGCGATTTTCCTTTACTCATGCTCAAATTTGACAGGTTGACTTTTTGATTTAGATGTAATTCTGTCGATAGGACCCCAACATATTTTATTACAAAGATTTTATTACCACAATTTTTACTGTTACACAGATTATATTTCTTTACTGTTACCACAATTTATTACCACGATTTTATTACCATAGATTTTATTACCACGATTAGACTGTTACATGGATTTTATTTCCTTACTGTTACCACGATTTATTACCATATATTTTATTACCACAATTTTGACTGTTACATGGATTTTATTCCTTTACTGTTACCACAATTTTATTACCAAAGATTTTATGACCACGATTTTTAGTGTTACATAGATTTTATTTCTTTACTGTTACTGCCTTAACGACCATGTTTTCCCCTTCTGGTGTGCATATTGGTATTTGGTTGACTGCGTTGATGTTGAGAGGATACAATTTTCCCCTTTAAAGGTGGATTGAGACTTGTTGTTGCTGGATACGTTTTGCCTTTAATTTGTTGAGTTTCATGTTGACTGGGCACATTTGCCATTTAATTTGTATACTGCGTTTTGCTGATGTGTGGAACAATGATTTTTCCATTTAAAATGTGACTGAGTTTGATGTTAAACGACCACGTTTTTTCCTTTTAAAAGTTGAATGAATTTGATGTTAATGACCACTAATTTGCCATTAAAATGATCGATTGAGTTCACTATTGAAGGGACACGAGTTTGCTAGTTAGAATGATGACTGTGTTTGTTGGAATGGACACGAATTTAACTTAAATGTTGACTGATTTTTTTGTTGAATCACCACGAGTTGATCCTTCTGCAGTTTTGTATTGTCCTTTTTATTCTCCTTCACATTGAGTGTATACCCAACATTCTCATTGCCAAACTTTAATTACCACAACGATGTTACTGGCCATGTTAATTACCATGTTAATTGCAATCATAAATTCTATATTATTTTCCATATTAATTGCCAGAACAATTGCTACAACGTTGTTAATGGTCAACAATTTGCTTCTTACTATTAATTGCCATGTTAATTGAAATATTAAATGCTATATTATTTGCCATATTAATTGCCAGAACAATTGCTACATCGATGTTAATGGTCAGCAGTTTCCTTCTTACTGTTAATTTCCATGTTAAATGCTATATTATTTGCCATATTAATTGCCAGAACAATTGCTACAGTGCTATTAATGGTCAAAAATTTCCTTCTTATTGTTAATTGCCATGTTAATTGAAATATTAAATGCTATATTATTGGCCATATTAATTGCCAGAACAATTGCTACAACGATGTTAATGGTCATCAATTTCCTTCTTACTATTAATTGTCATGTTAATTGAAATGTTAAATGCTATATTATTTTCCATATTAGTTGTCAGGATAATAGCTACAAGAATGTCAATGGTGAGCAGTTTCCTTCTTACTATTAACTACCACAATGATGTTAATGGTCAACAATTATGTTAATGACAATGTTAATTGCTACAATGATGTTATAGGCAACAATTATCTTCTTAATGTTAATAAACAACTAGTTATTTTGGGTACGGTTACTAGATAGAAGGCTTGTGTAATTTAATTGTTGACAAGTGTAACAATCGTAGCCTTCACCATTGATATGGCGAATGTGGTTATACATTGTTAATTGATAGTTAGATTGTAATTTGGGATTAATTTAGAAATTGTACAATTAGACTGTGATTAATGATTAAATGAGATTAGTGAGTATTGACCAAAGTAGAAGTTAAGCTTGCTAAATTAAATTGTGGTTAATGATTAAATTGTAATGCATAATTGTCGAATTGATTCGTAGTTGATGTTATTTAGATTGAATTTAATGATTAAATTGTGATTCAGAATTTCCGAACTGATTCATAAATGATGTTATTTGATTGAATTTAATGACTAAGGTATAATGTAGAATGGTCGATTGGACTGTATTTAATGTTAATCTGATGATAAGTTAAAGACTAATTTATAATTTAGATTTAATGTTAATCTGATGATAAGTTAAAGACTAATTTATAATTTAGACTCGATGTTTGGGTTGAGTGGTTGATGAAGCCATATCTTGGCTCGTGTCTTCCCTGGTAGTCGTCCCTTGGTGTTTTGTCGACTTGTTGTTGGGGTTGGGCATCATTTTCTTATCGATATTCGGTTCCTAACGCATCAGATTATCTAGAGTCCTCGGTCTGGATAGCTTATGTTTGTGCCAAGGTTATTGATGCGTCTATCACCTAGGAACGACATGAATCCTGATGAGGGGATCATGGCACACCCTGCGGGATAGTGACGAATGAGATCTTGGTCGGAGTAGGTGTGTTATGTGTGAGTGTTTTCAAGCATTGCAAGTTGATTTGGGCGCATGGGTTGAACACCTTCAGGCGTTTGGTTTGCGCACCTTGAGTTTCTAGTCTTTGTTCATCTAGGTCATTGTGTTGGGATGGGGACATCATCCCTTAGCTTGTAAGTGTGGTCGTGTTTGTGTCGGGAGGGTAGTCTTCCTCCTTGTTATTTTGCGCATGTTTTTCCTGGTTGCCCTTGTGCCTATGCATGGTGTCATAATATCCTATTGCCTAGACTGTATGCTTGTGTTCCTCATCAGTGTTGTGGTTAAACTGCTGTCGTCGTCGCCTTCTTGCCAAAAATCAAACAAAAAAAAAAATCACTTCTGCTTCGCTTGTTATCGTAACGATGGGGTCGTTACAGATGGTCAATTCACATTATTTTAGTGAGAGTTGTGAACAACATTTTCTATGCCATTACCATCCCAAAAAGACCATATTTATGTGCATGAGATGGTGCTTCGATTTCTTAAATCACTTGCACTAGATCATAAAGATTCTTGTCAAATGTGCGGTAGTTTAATACTTCTCCATGAATGAATATAGAATGGTAGAAAATTGTCTTGTTTCTTCGTATCACTGAGACCTCTTCCATACCATACACAATTGAAGCTATCTCCACTTGCGAGGAATTCTGCAAATGAGGCGATGCAAGCATGTTGGTGAGTGATTCATGATTAACATCTCAATTAACAAATAAATCATAGATGTAATTGAAAATGCATTATTATCTTCATTAGTGTCGTCCATAAAAAGCAATAATATAGAGTCTACCTAAGACGTTGTGGAAGTGATTTTTGAGGATGACATTATCAACACAATCTCTACCCTCCTTTTCTTGGTTGTAGATAAAAGACGCCACAACAACCACCAATGCTAGCAACCAAATAAGTGTGGAAAACAAGGAAATAAAAATATTTCTTTTAATGGCAACTTTGGTTGTCCCACATCCTTAAATCTCAGCCCCACTTCAAATTTCAATGTTAACATTTGAGTTAATTAAACATGGTAAATGTTAACAGTGAGTTGAAAATTTATCATTATAAGTTAAACACTTAGATTAAACTAAAATTTAACCTCTTATAATGATCTCAAGATTTCCTTTTGATGGTCCAGAGGAGGCCTTATAAATTATGGAAACCGATGGTCGATCCACATTATTTCAGTGAGAGTTGTGAACAACATTTTCTACAACATTACCATCCGAAAAAAGACCATATTTTAGTGTTATAATGTGGAAATAGGTATAGTTTTGGAGGGTAATGTATTGGTGGGTTGTACGACATTACCGTCCCCAAAAAGAGCATATTTCAATGTTATAATGTGGAAATAGGCATATTTTTTGGGGGAAATGTATTGGTGGGATGATCCAAAAGCATGTCATTAGAAGGCTACAAGGAATACTTTTTAGTGTATCAAAGGAACACTAGGTTATGGACATGCCAGGGTGGACAAAAAGGTGCTTGCCAAATTTATGGATTCTAAATAGTTAGGAGTTTCAAATTGGATCCTTAGTGATCTCATCGAACGATAAGAAACAATATAAATTTGTTTTATGTGTTGAAGATCTAATCTGACAATCATGCCACTTGTGTGAAATGTTCACAAGAAGAAAAATAGTAAGATGCTCAATGGGGTAGGAGGTCTACATGTGAAATTATTTGAAAAATTAAAAATTCCAAAGTTAGGAGTCATTGTAGCTTGTTCCCTAAGATGCTTAATGTGGTAGGAGGTCTAAATGTGTAATTATTTGAAAACTTAAAAATTCCAAAGTTAGGAGTCACTGTAGCTTGTTCCCTAAAAATACGTACTAAATTATAATTGTTTTCTATATTCATTAACATTTTCTATTGACTCTTTAGAAAGAATAGTTTGCACAAGAATATATCCATTGGGTATGCAATTAGGGGTTTGTTGCGGGTAACATTTTTCTGGAGCTCATTTTAGAGAAGCATCTCACACGCCATAAAAAATAGAGGACTATGTTGCAATAGGAGGAGGGAACCTAGATATACAAATATTGAGGAAAAAACTTCCAAAATAACCAATAAATAACTAGAAATGAATTCAAACTAACTAACAAAGTTTTTCCCATGAATGAGGTGCTCCCTTTAAAATGCATGCCAACAAACCTGTAATTATTTGTTTGAAATTCTTGGTTGAAAAAACCTATAATGTATGAGTACATTCGATTTGTAATTTTACGAGATTTAGTTGAACCTTCTGATATTGAATAACAAAAACATAAAATTATAAATGAAGAAAAGGAATTTTGAACCCAAATAAAAACAAAGATTGATTAATTAATTAAGAGGAAAATAAATTTCATTGTAAGAGCTCATGGAGATGATTTACTTGAAGTTTCATACAAGGATGTTGAAAAGAAGCGTGATATCAATACAAAGTCTTTGAGAATTGTGCATAATTGAGATGTTGGGTTATGACCGAGAGGTTGGGTTATGAATGAATAGAGAGTTGTATATTGTGAAATATCATTTTGTCCACTACCATGTTCTCAATCAGAACTTTGCATCTTCAAGTGAAAACCCTTTAGCAGATGAATGAAATATGACATGTGTGGATCTATGATGCGTTCATTTTTCATGTTGTGTCTGTTCGATCAAACGAACTCAAATCCATTTTGGTTCACATTCAATTAATAAACCCGTTTTAGGCCATGCCCAATGCAACAATCATTAATTGCCATAAAATAGTCGTTTCTGTCATCAATTGAAAATCACCATCGAGTGGATGAATAAAATTTTACATGTATTCATCTATGATACATTCAATTTCCATGCTGTCTACTCAATAAACCCAACATAAATCCATTTGGCGTAGTCTAAACATTCTATGTTTTTTTTTTTACTTTTTTCGGCCATTATCATCGAAATTCGGTAAATCAATTAATAGTGAAACCACTTTTTTACATTGTTTAGATAATTTTTTTGAGCACATAACTGGAGTATTCACCCTCAAAATCCTCCAGGGAACCCATAACATGTGATCTCAACCACTCAAATATAGAATTCCATCCATCCTTCTGAATTGTTTTTTGGAGTTTGGCCAAAACGCATCTGAAAAAAGTGACTCGAATCTGAAAAATCAATTTTAGGTCCCTTCCAATCAAAGTGAAGCGATTTGATCAAATTTTAAAGTGAGCACGATTTAGGTCACGCTCAATGCAACAACCATTAATCACTATAAAAAAAAAGTGGTATGAACACAATGCAATAATAAATACATAATTTCTCCAACATTAGGCACACTAAAGGCATGAGCCATATTTTCAATTCTACTAAAATATTGCACGAGAAAACACGGTGAAAAGGAAACAATAATATTTGATTTTTTCCTCTCTTGGTATGCTTCATTTCGTTATGATGGCATGATCCCATCCTCCTCTACATAGAGAACACTCGCAACTTCGATCCCATCCTCTTTCAATAAGAGAGAATTTGCAGCTCATGAGTTGCTTAATATGTCTCTCATATTTATACAACACACTGAAACGTCTTTAAATTCTTCATCTTCTATATATTCTTCCTTTTATGCATCATGTGTGAAAGGATCCATGTGCATGAGATAGTTCTTCGGATTTCTTAAATGACTTGCACTAGATCATAAAGATTCTTGTCAAATCCAGAGTAGTTCAATATTTATCCATGAACAGATATAGAATGGCATAAAATTGGCTTATGTGTCACCGAGACTTGTTCCATATCATACTCACTTGAGGCTATCTCCACTTGCAAGGAATTCTGTAAATTAGGAAATGCATTTGTGTTGGTGATTGATTCATGATTAACATCTTAGTTAACAAATAAATAATAGATGTAATTGAAAATACATTATTATCTTCATTAGTTCCGCCCATAAAAGACAATAATATAGAGTCTAATTAAGACATTATGGAATTTATTTTCGAGGACGACATCATCTTAGATGTAATTATGGTCTCGACACAATCTCTACGCTCATTTTCTTGGTTGTAGATAAAAGACACCACGCTACCACCCACGCTGCCACCCAAATAAGTGTGGAAAAAATGGAAATGAAAATATTTATTTCAGTGGAAACTTGGGTTGTCCCACAACCTTAAATGGGGGTCCCACTTCAAATTTTAATTTTAAAATTTAAGTTAATTAAACATGGTAAATGTTAACATTGAGCTGAAAATTTATCATTATGAGTTAAACACTAAGAATAAAGTAAAATTCAACCTTTTATGATGATCTAAAAATTTCCTTTTGATGGACTGGAGGAGGCCTTCCAAAAGATGAAAACCAATGGTTGATTCATATTACTTCAATGAGAGTTGTGGGCAACATTTTCCATGTCATTAGCATCCAAAAACCAAGCAAATTTTAGTGTTATAATGTGGAAATAGGCATAGTTTTGGGGGGGAATGTATTGGTGGGTTCTATGCCATTACCATCAGAAAAAAGAAAGTATTCAAATGTTATAACGTGGAAATGGTTATAGTTTTTTCGGGGGTGGGGGGAATGTATTGGTGGGATGATCCAGAAGCATGTCATTAGANNNNGGAATGTATTGGTGGGATGATCCAGAAGCATGTCATTAGAAGGCCACAAGAAATAGTTTTTAATGTTGTGCGTTACACACTTATGTTATGTGTTGAATATATAATCCAACAATGATGCCATGTGTGTGAAATGTTGAAAAGAAGAAAATGAGTAAGATGCTCAATGGGGTTGAAAATATTTTCTATGTTCATCAACACATTTTATGTTGATTATTTAGAAAAAAATAGTGTCGACTCTTTGGAAAAAATCATTTGCATGACAATATATCCATTGTGCATGTAATTAGGGGTTTGTAGCATGTAAAATATTTTCTCGAGTGCATTTTAGGGAAGCATTTCAGGTGCTATAAAAAATAGAGGATTATGATACAATAGGATGGTAATTAGAAATGAATTCAAAGAAAATAACATTAAAGTAGTGGTTATTAGTCACTACCGAAATAGTAGAGGGACTATAGCGATCGATAATTCGTTGAATTTACATTAGTTTGTCCCTTTACTAAAAATATTTTCATAATCTCTATTGTTGGAACTAGAGAACTAAAAAC
>CBVK0102998084.1:0-20051 GCA_900067695.1 Picea abies | reverse complement strand
TAATCCGCAATGGGGATTTAATCCAATAACAAAATAATAATAAGAATGCTCTTCGCAGTTACATTATTTCAACATGTTTATAGTTTGAAAAATCTCCAACAACATGTATGTAACCCGCCCCCCATTAAAAAAAAACGAAAATAAATAGAGCTCAAATCCGTTCTAGAATAAAGGGGAAAATTGTAGCAAACGTCAAAGACTTGATTTTGAAAAACAAGCTCTACATAAATGGCAGAGTATTGCCCACGGAGATAGAAATATATAGTTGCCATTGTTGTAATAGTTATGTACAAAGAGGATTGTTTTTTGCACCCACACATGCTAGGGTTCCTACTAGCTTTATTACTACTACAATGATTGTTGGTCCTAGAGGGGAATTTCCCCCACTCTAGATCTTGATGTTACTACATTCTATAGCCTTGTTGATGCTCTAGGAAAATTGACAAAACCCCAACCATCTCATTTTGTGAAAAAGCTTGAAAACATTCTAGACATCCCTCTCCCATCATCGAGCTCACATCAAATAGATATAGATCTTGCAAATTGGGGCTTGGTTGGTCAGCTTTTAGGCTTATGGCCCTCTCCCTGGGCTGTGGCACTTTGGATTTAGAAAATTTGGAAGACTTTGATCAAAGGAAACCTCAATCACTTTTTATGTGAACAAGGGTTTGGCTCTTTCACGTTTGAGCTTAAATAAGACCGAGATTTGATTTATTGGAGCAGGCCCTATTTTAATGGAACAAGAGGAATGCATCTTAATAAGTGGACTCAGGAATTCAATCCAGATCATGACATCCACTTTGTTGTTCTCATTTGGTTTTTCCTACCTCATTTTCCTCTGCATTATCGAGATCATGAAGTGTATTAGAGATTCTCTTGGGAAATACATCAATAGATCCGAACCCAAAGACCATATGTTTTCATGTGTCGAGATTTGTGTCAAAGTTTACCTGGAAAAAGGAATCCCCTTTTAAAATTAGGCAATTGTTCACATATCCAGCCTATGGACTATGAGCAAATTCCCTTGAAATGTAAGTTGTGCCATGAATATGGTTATTTTGCAAAAAACTAAAAAAATAATCCATGGGTAGCCCAACAAGAACAAGAGAATATTGACCAATGGAAAACAACAAAATAGAAAAAGACTAACAAGCAAAATCTGAATCAAGGGGGGATAAAGTCAATTGCACATATCCCTGGAGCATCAAAGGCACCAGAGAAAAGGGCCTAGTAAAGAACAAGGATAATTTAGCAACCCCCAATCTCAAATCAATCGAGAGGAGGATTAAATGGAAGCAAATCTCCACAACCCAATGAAGGAGGTATCCTAAGTAAGATTTATAATAGCTTTAAGGCTCTTTCACAATCTAAACCTTTGTCCTATGATATAGTAGTAGTAGGTGTAGTCTCTATCCCTGTTAAGATGACCATACAAAGCCCAACTTTATAAGTGTTGGTTTTAATCACCGAGGATGATGAAGAAGAAGTGAGATTAGTCAACCATGAAGAAGAAATAAATAGGAATCATGATTTGATTTAGGATACTCCAAGGTTTTTGATAAGGAAAAAAGCATAGCAATAAAAAGGCGAAGAGGAAAAAGAAGAACAGAGTAAGGAAACCAAACACATTGGGAAAGCTAGAAGAAAACCCACTAAGGATATAAGAGAAGAAATAGAAAACAAAGAGAAAAAGTTGGGCATGCAATCAACAATAGAGAATTGTATGGCAACGTAAGCCTGGCAAGAAATTTGGATAGGTAGCTCGTCCACACGAGGGAGTATCCAATCCTATAAGCAAGCAATGATCTTCATCTCCTGGAGTTGGAGTGGTTTTTGGAGTTATCAAAAATTAGAAGTTGTTAGAAATTCAGTTATGCAAGAAAGACTAGTGGTTCTTCTTCTGTAGGAAACTAAGTTGGAGGGACAAATAGTATTGGATGAATGTAAATCACAATGGAGACTAGGAGAGGACAAGATGGTAAGTTCTCGGGGAGATTTTGGAGGAATATGCACAATCTGGAACAATAAGGTTTTGAGACTTGAATCATGCAACAAGTCTTAGCATTAGCTCCTTACATGCCTCATCCAAAAACACACAAGACAAAAGTAGAATTCAATTAACCTCTACATGCCAAATAACATTTGGGAAAAGATTGAATGTTGGGATTCTCAAGAGAAAAATGATTTCCTTTCCAAAGATATAATCGAGGAAGAAAAGCATGCAGCAATTTTGATTTTAGAGATTGATAAAGCTCCTAGACCGGATGGTTTCTCAATGAGTTTTTTCAGAGCCTGCTAGAATATCATCAACGTAGACCTCAAAAGAATGCTTCAATATATTCAAAAATATTACAAAGATGGAGGTGTCACCAATTCGACATTCCTCTCTTTGATTCCAAAGGAATTCAACCCGTCCTCCTTTTCTCGCTTTCGCCCCATCTCTTTTTGCAATTCTTCTTACAAAATTCTCTCCAAGGGATTAGATAACATGTTAAAATTAGTTTTGCATAAAGTCATAGCAAAAAACCAAAGTGGCTTCATGCAAAATAGGCATATTGTGGATAATGTAATCCTCTTCTAGAAGGTCATCCACTCAAGTCAAGTGAACAAGGAAAGAGGTATGATGATAAAAATAGATATAGAAAACACCTTTGAGAGACTACGCCATTGATTTATATTTGATGTTATGCATAAATTTGGTTTTTGCAATGCCTTTATCCATTGGATATTAGCTTCTGTGTGCAACCCCTAGATATCACCTCTTGTACATGGTAGGCTAGTTGACTTATTTAAAGCCAGTAGAGGGCCATTTCAAGGTTGTCCTCTCTCTCCTCTCCTTTATATTATCATGGTCAAGTCTCTCGGTAGGAAATTGGAAGTAGAGAAAAGAAGTCGAAACCTTCTTGGAATAAAGATTGTTGGGAGGGTGAAATGCATCAACCATTCTCAATTTGTTGATGACACTCTCCTCATTGGTGGGGCCTCTTCTATCATTACAATCTAGTTCAAAAATTTCTTGGATTCTTTTATAAAATATTCAGGGGAGAAGATTAATTCCATTAAAATCCAAATCTTTGGGTGGAATGTGCCTCATCCTTAGCTCATAGATATTGACAAGATTCTACAATTCTCTTATCAAGAGAAATGGCGATCCTCCAAATACATGAGGGTGCCCATCAGTTTGTGCAAACCTTCCTCTCATGAATAGTAGAGTGTTTTGGGGAAATAAGTTCCAACATTCAACAATCGTGTTCCCAATGGCTTAATCCTACTAGTTGAGTGATTTTAATAAAATTTGTTCTTTCTACCCTTCCAATTTTTCAATGCTCTGTTATTTTGGCTCATGCAGGAATTTTTCTTCAAATGGTGCAAAACATTAGAAAGTTATTCTAGCAAGGAGGTGATTTAGGTGGACATCAGTGTCCACCCACCTCTTCCACTAACTCAACATGGTTTTCCATCTTGTCAATTTTTCTATCTATAGTTTTTTGGGTCCTAAACTTCCTGGGTCATTTTGAGGCCTTAAATGATGTTTTTTGGCCATTCATGGGCCTAGATCACCCATGGCCTACTCATGCCCGCCAAAAATTATAATTCTTAATTACAAATTTCCAACAAGCTATTGTGCACCACAAATAGAGATTGTATGCAAGAGATGCGCCCCCGAGAGGTTAACACATCAACTAGCCACCTCGAGGCCCGCAATCCTTTTTGGTGCTTCATCTCCTAGAGTTAGGGTTTTGGATCTTTAGGGATTTTTCCTCTTAGGGTTTAGTACTTTCTGTTAAAAAGGTCATTTCAACCTCTTGTAATTCCTTCTTGCAAGTGAGCATAATCGACACCCCTATCTTAAGAGATAAGCTACCACCATTTTAGATAGCTCGTATTGCTTTGAATTCTACACTCTTTTCCTATTTCATTCATTAATAGAACATGGGTTTCATTGTATTATTTTTCTCTTTTCAATTTGTGTGTGTGTGTGTGTTCCCATTCATATTCTTGTCTTTCATTGCATTATCTATACAATACAGATTAGTGGTATCGGAGCAATTTCCTCTTTGTTGTTTCTCAATGCATGTCCCCGACAAGGTCAGGGTATAGAGAGTTGTGTCTTGAGCTAATTTCACTTGGGTAAGAATGCTCTCGCTAGCATAAGTGGCCTCCCATGGCGAATGAAAAGAGAGATGCCGGTGCAGGAAATCCTATCAAGTTGTTTCTCGAGGAAGCCCTTCTGTGATAGAGGAACGAAACGATGGAAAATCTTGCCCAGATCCTTTGATGAATACCAATGGCGGCCCAAACATCTTCAATAAGCAACCATTTCGAGGGTGTGACACCATTCAAGGTACATGTTAACTTTGACATTCCTTTATTTGAATGAAAGATAGATGCATATGCTTTGGATAAATGGTTAAAACTATTACAGGGTTATTATTCTGTTCAAAAAATTCAGACATCGAAAAGTTTACTTTTTCACTCCTGAAGGCCCTTCCCCAAGTCAAATATTTGTGGGAAGGATATTGGGAGAGACACGATGGATATGAGTCTACAATATTTAGGACAGAACCCACTTGGGTGGATTTTGTTGATTCCCTCAAGGAGGAATTCAATCATGTCAGAAACTATGACAACCAGTACATGAGATGGACAACTATGTGTCAGGAGAGAGACCAAATGGTGTCGAAGTACACCAATATCTTCCATACCTTATGCTCAAAGCAAGGTATCACAGACTCCAAGCCACACCTGGTTTTGAAGTACTGCGGTTTCCTACACAAGTACATCCAAACAGAGATGGATTTCTTGGATGTCTCCTCACTAGGATCTACCTATTGATATGCTGTCAAAATCGAGAAAAAAATCAATCAGATAAATAAGTGGGAGTTTGGGTCTACAAATCCACCACAACATAAGCATGGTAAAGGTGGCCCCAACTCACAGAACAAAGGAAAAAGTAAGGATATCCAACCTCAAGATGAGAAATCCAAGATGTAGGTAAAGAATGGTAACATGAAATCGAAGGACATTGGAAAGCGGTCTGAGTTCCACAAAATCCCCTGGCATAGCATTGTTGAATGTCATTCAAAAAAATCATTGTTGGTTGAGTTGAAAGAAAAAGAAACGGCCTCTAAATTGGAATCTGATTCAGATTAGGATAAGGGAAAGTGGATCATTGATGCAGAACCTATTGTTACCATTGAAACTGTAAATATCCAACCAAAAGAGTCAGAGGAGCCTAAGGAGGGGGGGCACTTATTCCATTCACAGACGTGGGTGAAGGGGACTCCACTACATTTCATTATTGACAGCGGTATCCAAAAGAACCTAATATTAATCGAGGTCATTAAGAGATTGAAGTTTCTGACAACACCACACCCCCAACCAAACACCATTGGTTGGTTGAGCCAGGGATGAGACCTCCACGACAGCTAGCAATGTCACCTGTCATATGGCATCAAACACTTCAAAGTTGAGTTACTGTGCCATATTTATGGACTTGAAGTTTGTGATTTTATTTTAGGACAACCCTATATGTGGAATCATCATGTTGTTTATAAGTCTAGTCCTCGTAGTGTCATTGTTACTTTGGGAGGATAACTCTATAGAGTACCAATGGTAGTCCTGACTATTGTGGTTTCCTTGATCTTGACAAAGCAATGTCAAAAGGTAATCTCTTAGATCGAAATATTTTTCCTCTTCATGGTTCGTCAGAAGGTGAAACGGAGTTCATTGTGACCACCACCTCAGCACAAGGCCTCTCTACACAATGAAAGTAGGTGTACAATATTGTAGAGGAATACAAAGATATCTTGGCTTCCCTTATGGGGGTGCCTCTGCACTACTAGGTCAAACATTCAATTGAATTGATACCTAGTGCTCCTTTTCCTAATGGCCCAATATACAGATACTCTCTTTTGGAGAATGAGGAAATAAAACTTCTAAGTCATGAGCTCATCCAAAAGGGTGACATTCGACCATGCTCCTAACCTTGTGGGAGCCTAATTGTATCGGTGCAGAAGAATGATAGGACATGGTGAATTTGTATTGATTATAGAGACCTAAACAAAATCATCATTAAGAACCGATACCTAAACCCCCATATTGATTGTCTTCTTGATCATATTAAGGGTGACAAGTTCTTTAGTAAGATTGATTTGAAGTCAAGATAACATCGGGTCTCTATTGAACAAATTGACATATGAAAGAACACCTTCAAGACTAAAGAAGGCCTTTTTCAGTGGTTGGTCATGCCTTTTTTCTTGACTAATTTTATGACAACATTCATCGGGATGATGGATGATATCTTGCAGTCCTTCACAAACTCTTTTGTGGTCATATATTTGGATGGCATCATCATCTTTAGCAAAACTTGGGTAGAACATTTGCAACACATTCATCAAATCCTGACCACTTTGTACAACACAAGTTATATGCCAATTTGGAGAAATAATCATTTGGCATGTAGATAATTCAATGTATAGGATACCTCATGGATGAACATGAAGTGCATGTGGACCTAGCCAAGATCCAAGTCATTCTCGATTGGCCAGCCCCAATGACTCTAACAGTTCTTCGCAACATACTGGGACTTGCCAACTTCTACCATAGGTTCATGTTGGATTTCTTTCATATCGCTTGGCCCTTAATCCAAGTGACCAAGGGTGGATCTAAAGCCAAGTTTTCCTGGTCTGATTCATAGCAGAAATCATTCAAGGATCTGAAAATGTGCCTCTCCTCGGCACTAGTTCTCACTCTACCAGAACAACAATAGTTGTTCAAGTTTGAGACAAATGCCTCTAACTATGCTATTGGTGTATCCCTCACTCAGCATGGACATTCGTTGACCTATCACAATGAGACACTCTATGAGATTGTTCGTAGGTATCCCACCTATCACAAGGGAATACACTCCATTGTGCAGGCATGCCGAAAGTTGACTCATTATATTATGGGAAAGTAAACGATCATCCACATTGATCACAAGACTATACAATTAATGCAGATAGAAGGATAGTTATAGAATAACCACCATCAAAAGTGATCCATGTACTTGCAATAATCCCACTTGAATATTAACCTTCACTACCTATGTTATTGCTAAGCATACCATTAAGAAGTGGGTTGTACACTCCTCTACCTACCCCAGACAAGCCCTGTGATTAAGTCTCCATGGATCACATGTCAAGCTTTCCCTCCACCAAGCATGGTAACGATTATTTCTTTATGGTTGTTGATCACTTCTCTAAGATGACAATTTTGGCACTATGTAAGAAGAGTATCACAGACAAACCTACTGCTAAGATCTTCTTTGAGCATGTTTAGGCTCATTATGGGCTACCATGAACCATTATTTCATATAGATACAATAGGTTCCTCGGTACCTTATGGTCCATCCTATGGTCTTTTATGGACACCAAGATGACAAAATTGCCTACCTTCCACCCTCAAATAGATGGACAAACACAAGTGTTTAATAGGATGATTATGCATATCATGCACAGGATCACTCGAAGAATCTGCATACATGGCATGAGAGACTTCCATATGTCCAACATAGCTACAACAGAGCCCTCCATATCTCGATTGAACATAGCCATTTTCAGGTGTGCTTGGGTTTCCAACCATTGGCCCCCATTGATGTAGCTTTGTCTATTGCATCTTTACAGAAAGAGTCCTCCCATGCTAAGACTGAGGTAGACAAAGTAACCAAATTTGTAGAATGGATTTGTCACGTCCAACAATAGGATCATGATATCTTGCAGAAATCCAATTCCAAATACAAGAAACGACATGACCAACATCGAGTGCCACACAAGTTTCGGGTTGATGATAAGGTGTGGTTACATTTGCAGAAAAATCACCTCATAAGCCCCCGCAAGATCCTTAAACCACTAGGATATGGTATTTACACCATCATGAAGGTTGTGGGTGAGAATGATTTTGAATTGAGTATTCTCCCTTTCCTTGGCTTGCACCCACTATCTAATATGGAGCCTTTTCCACCATATTTTCCACCACTATTGGACACTTCAAAGGTGGTTGAGCATTTGGATCCTACATAACTCAACCATGACCCATGACTGTAATGATTAGGCTATAATGGATCAAATCATACCCATTAATACGAAGGGAACGCACCAACAAAACATACAACTTTATCGGGTTGTCAAGCATGACAACTTCTTCACCAAGGCAAGTGGCTCACCAAGAGTCAGATTCAACAAAATTTCCCCCATCTAATGAGGGAACTTGATGCAATGGGGACCATTTCTTACTAAGGGGGGGGAAATGATCCAAATGTACATCAATGGCCACCAACCTCTTCCAATGACTGTGCACAATTCTCCATCTTGACAGCTATTTTTATCTACGGTTTTTTGGGTTCTAAACTTTTGAGGTCGTTTTGAGGCCATAAACAATGTTTTTTGGCCATTTGGGGGCCTAGGGTTATAGTCATAGTCTACCTAGGCTTGTCAATGATTGTACTTCTCATTTGGATCTTTCCAATGAGCTATTGTGTGCCCCAAATGAATATTGTATGCAAAAGTTGAAACCTCAGGAAGTTGACGTATCAATGAGTTGCCTCGGGGCCCATAATCCTTCTTAGTGCTTCATCTCCTAGAGTTAGGGTTTTGGATATTTATAGGTTTTTCCTCTTAGGTTTTAATAATTTATGTTAAAAATGCCACTTCGGCCTCTTGTAATGTCTTCTTGTGAATGAGCATAGCTAACAACTCTCTCTTCATAGATAAGCTACCACCATTCTAGTTAGCTTGTATTGCTTTGCATTTTACACTCTTTTCCTATTTCATTCATTAATAGAACTTGGGTTTCACTGTATTACTCTCCTCTTTGTGATATTTCTATGCGAGTGTTTCCATTCATATTTTTACGTTTCATTCCATTCTCTATACAATCCAAGGTGATGGTATCAAAGCAATCTTCTCTTTGTTGTTTCTCAGTGCATGTCCCCAATGAGGTCAGGGTATAGAGAGTTGGGTCTCGAGCTAATTTCACTTGGGGAAGACAACCATCACTATCCCAAGTGGTCTACCATAGTGGACAAAAAGAGAGATGATGGAGCAATAGATCTTGTTAATTCGTTGCTCGAGGAAGCTCTCGCACGACAAAAGAATGAGATGATGGAAACTTTTTCCCAGATCCTTCAATGAATTCCAATAGTGGTTGAGACATATTCAACAGGAAACCATTTCGAATGTGCAACACCCCTCAAGTACAAGTTAACTTTGACATTCCTTTATTTGAAGGAAATATATATGCAAATGCTTTCGGGAAATGGTTAAATTTGTTAGAGGGTTATTACTCTATTCAAAAAAAACATTGAAAATCGAAAAGATATATTTTGCACTTCTTAATTCCCTTCCCTGTGTCAAAGATCAGTGGGAAAGTTATTGGGAGATCCATTGCAAAGATGAATCTACAACATTTAGGACAAAACCCACTTGGGTGGCTTTGTTGATACCCTCTAGGAGGAATTATACCATGTCGAAAACTATGATGACCAGTACACAAGATGGAAAACTTTGCATTAGGGGAGAGACCAGACGATGTTGGAGTACACCAATATCTTCCATACTTTTTGCTCAAAGATTGGTATCAAAGACTCTAAGAGGAATCTAGTTTTGAAGTACCACAGTGGCCTACACAGATACATCCAAACATAGATGGATTTCCTGAACATCTCCTCATTGGGATCTGCTTATCAATATGTTATCAAAATCAAGCAAAAATTCAACTAGAGGAATAAGTAGGAGTTTGGGTCTACAAATACACCACAATAGAAGCATGGTAAAGATGGCCCCAACTCATAGAACAAAGAAAAGATCAAGGATATCCAACCTCAATACAACCAATCCAAGCCACGGGTAAAGAAGGGTAATGGGAAGTCAAAGAAGGACACTAGAAAGTGGTGTGAGTTCCATAAAATCCCTTGGCACAACAATGTTGATTATCACTTGAAACAACCATTGTTGGTCAAGATGAAAGAAAAATATCAAACTTTAGTTGAGACTTTGATTCAAAGAAAGATAAGGAAAATTGGATCATTGACACAAAACCCAATGTTATTATTGCAACTACAAAGATCCAACTAAAAGAGTCTGAGGAGTCTAAGGAGGGGGGGTGCCTCTTTCATTCATAGGTATAATTTAGATCTAGGTGTACATCAGTGACCACCCACCTCCTCCACTGAATCAATATGGTTCTCCATCTTGGCATCTCTTTTTATCTACATTTTTTTGGGTCCTAAACTTTTGGGGCCATTTTGAGGCCTTAAAGGATGTTTTCTAGCCATTCATGGGCTTGGGATAGCCATGGCTTTCCTAGGCCTACCGAAAAATATTCTTCTTAGCTATATATTTACAAAGAGTTATTTTACACCACAAACGAAGATTGTATGCAAAAGTTGCACCCACGGGAAGTTAACGTATCAACTAGCCACCTCGGGGCTCACAATCCTTTTTGGTGCTTCGTCTCTCAAGGTTAGGGTTTTTGATATTTAAGTTTTTGTTTTTTAAGGTTTAATACTTTATGTTAAAAAGGCTATTTTGGCCTCTTGTAATGTCTTATTGTGAATGAGCATAGTCGACACCTCTCTCTTTAAAGATAAGCTACTACCATTCTAGCTAGTTTGTATTGCTTTGCATTTTACAATCTTTTCTTATTTCATTCATTAAAAGAACTTGGATTTCCGTGAAATGAAACAATCATCCACACTAATCATAATCCTTTGCAATTCATGCAAACACAAGGAAAGTTACAAAATATCCACCATCAAAAGTGGTCCACATACTTACAACAATTCCACTTGAACATTAAGTACAAGAAGGGCATCCCCAACCATGTTGCACACTGCCTGAGTCAACCCTCGATTGTGGTGCTAACCAAAGTTCTTGACTCTTATGGGGATGAGACCTCTAGGTGGCCCCAATTGTATGACAACTACCTTGACTTCACTTATACGTATCATACATTGGGCACAGGTAAATAAGTTCCAGGCTTTCACCTCCATGATGCACTTTTGTGTTAATTGGGTCAACATTGTGTTCCTTCAAGCAAGCATGCAAAGCTAATTTGGGAGGCACATTACAGTCGGGTCGCAAGGCACTTCAGTGTGTAGAAGAAATTAGGAGTGCTACAAAAGTATTTCTACTGGAAAAAACTTTGACGAGACGTGAGCAGGTATATCAAATCGTGAATTGTATGTGCCATTGTTAAACCTACCATTGAGAAGCATGGGTTGTACACTCCTCTACCTACCCCAAACAAGATTTAGGAGTCAGTCTCCATGGATTACATGTCAATTTTTCCCTCCATCGAGCATGGTAACGATTGTGTCTTTGTGGTTGTTGATTGGTTCTCTAAGATGGTCATTTTGGCACCATGTAAGAATAGTATCACAGTCAAAATCACTGTCAAGCTCTTCTTTGAGCACATTTGGGTTCATTTTGGGATACCACAAACCGTTCTTTCAAATGGGGACAAATGGTTTCTTAGTACCTTCTAATCCATCCTATGTTCTATGATGGATACCAAATTGACTACCTTAGGCCCCCAAACATAAGTGGTCAATATAATGATTGTGCATATACTGCATAAGTATAACTCCAAGCATCCATGTACATGGGATGAGAGCCTTCCATATTTTTAACATAGCTACAACAGATCCCTCCACAAATATATTTGCCACAACCCTTTCTAGGTGTTCTCTTGGTTCCAACCACTAGCCCCCATTTATGTAGCTCTTCCCATTGCATCTTCATAGGAAGTGACCTCCCATCCTCCACCTAAAGTAGATAGAACAACCAATTTTTTTGAATGGATCCAACACATCCAACAACAAATTCATGATATCATGTACAAATCCAATGCCAAGTACAAGCAACAACATGACCAACATTGGGTTCCACACAAGTTTCAGGTTTCATGATAAGGTTTGGTTGCATTTGTAGAAAGAGTGCCTCACAATACCCCGTAGGAATCTTACACTACTCTTGTATGGGCCTTACACCATCAAAAATGTTGTGGGTGAGAATGCTTTTGAATTGAGTATCCCCCCTTTACTTGGCTTGCATAGGTTGTGGGTGAGAATGCTTTTGAATTGAGTATCCCCCCTTTACTTGGCTTGCACAAGTTGTGGGTGAGAATGATTTTGAATTGAGTATCCCCTCTTTACTTGGCTTGCACCCAAAATTAATGTGGAGTTGCTTCGACCATATTTTCCACCCCTATTGGACACTTCAAGGGTGGATGACCCTTTGGCCCCTACATAACTCAATTCTAACTACATTGAGCATGCTACATTGAAACTGATCATGGAAACCAAGACAAAGGGCCCCCGCCAACAAAAAATACAACTCTATTGGGTTGTCAAAGAAGGACGGCTTCTTCACCAAGGCAAGTGGCTCAAGAAGAGTTAGATTCAAAAAATGTTTCCCCATCTAATGAGGGAACTTGACGCAATGGGGACCATTGCTTCCAAATGGGTAAGGAATAATCCAGGTGGACATCAGTGGCCATCCACCTCTTTCACTGACTCAACATGGTCTCCATCATGGCATCTTTTTTTATCGACAGTTTTTTGGGTATTAAACTTCCAAGGTCGTTTTGAGTCCTTAAACAATGTTTTTTGGCCATTCGGGAGCCTAAGATAGCCATGGCCTACAAAATCCTACCAACAATTGCACTTCTCAGTGAGATCTTTCCAACAAACTATTGTGCATCCCAAACGAATATTGTATGCAAAAGTTACGGCTTCCAAAGGTTAATGTATCAACTGGCCACCTTGGGGACCACAATCCTTTTTGGCGCTTCATCTCCTAGAGGTACGGTTTTGGATATTTAGGGATTTTGTCTCTTAGGGTTTATTAATTTATGTTAAACATTCCATCTTGGCCTCTTATAATGTCTTCTTCTGAATGAGTGTACCTGACACCTCTCTCTTTAGAGATAAGCTACCACCATTCTAGCTAGCTTGTATCGCTTTGCATTTTACAATCTTTTCCCGTTTCATTCATTAATAGAACTTGGGTTTCACTATATTACTTTCATTTTTGCAATAGTTGTGTGTGTGTGTGTGTGTGTGTTTCCATTCATATTCCTTCCTTTAATTTCATTCTCTATACAATCCATATCGGTGGTTTCAAAACAATCTGTCGTTTGTTGTTTCTTTGTGCATGTCCCCAACGAGGTTTGGGCATAAAGAGTTGGGTCTCGAGTTAATTTCAATTGGATAAAGCCGCTCTCACTAGCCCAAGTGGCCTCCCATGGTTGATTAAAAGAGAGATGATGAGGTGGGAGATCTTATCAATTTATTGCTCGAGGAAGCCCTCGTGCGACAGAGGAACAAGAGAATGGAAAATTTTACTTGGATCCTTCAACGAATTCCAATGACAGCCAAGACATATTCAACAAGAAACCATTTCAAAGGTGTGACACCCTTCAAGGTAAATTTTAACTTGGACAAAATTCCTTTATTTGAAGGAAATATAGATGCAAACGCTTTTGAGAAATGGTTAAATCTGTAAAAAGTTATCGAACATCGAAAAGATAACTTTTGCACTTCTTAAGGCCCTTCCCCATGTCAAAGATTGGTGGCAAAGTTATTGGGAGAGCCATGAAGGAGATGAGTCTAAAAATTTTAGGATAGAACCCACTTGCATGGCTCTTGTTGATTCCCTCAAGGAGGAATTCTACATTGTAGGAAACTATGATGACCAGTACATGAGATGGACAAGTTTGTGTCATGAGAGACCAAACAATGCTAGAGTACATTAATATCTTCCATACCTTTTGCTCAAAGTTGGGTATTAGAGACTCTTAGCGGCACTTGGTTTTGAAGTACCACAGTCGCCTACATAGGTACATCCAAACAGAGATGGATTTCTTGGACATCTGCTCATTGGTATCTACTTATTGATGTGTTGTCAAATTCAAGAAAAAATTCAAGCAGAGGATTAAGTGACAATTTGGGTTTGCAAATCCCCCACAACATAAGCATAGTAAAGGTGGCCCCAACTCATAGAAAAAAGGATAGAGAAATTATATCTAACCTCAACACAACTAATCCAATCCATAGGTAAAGAAAGGTAACAGTAAGTAGAAGAAAGACACGGGAAAGTGGTGTGAGTTCCATAAAGGCCCCTGGGACAACACTGTTGAATATCGCTCGAAACAATCATTGTTAGTCAACCTAAAAGAAAAAGAATCAAACTCTAGCTCAGACTCTTATTCAAATTAGGATAAGGGAAATCATATCATTGACGTAGAACCAAGTAGGATAAGGGAAATCATATCATTGACGTAGAACCAAGTGCAACCATTGTGACCACAAATCCAACCAAAAGTGTCAAATGATCCTAGGGAGGGGGAGCGTCTCTTCCATTCACATATGTGGGTGAAGGGGCCTCCACTGTATTTCATTGTTGACAATTGTATCCAAAATAACTTGATCTCAATCGAGGTCATCAAGAGATTGAATTTGTTGACAATGCCACACCCCCGACTATACACTATCGTTTGGTTGATCCAACGATGAGACCTTCGTGTCAGCCAGCAATGTTACTTGTCCTATGACATCAATCCCTTCAAAGATGAGGTAATGCATGATGTTTCCCCACTTGAAGTTTGTGATGCTCTTTTAGGATAGCCCTATATGTTGAAACATTGTGTTGTTTATGAGTCCAAGCCTCGTAGTGTCATTTTTATTTGGGAGGAGAGCTCTAGGGAGTACTGGAGGTAGTCTCGACTATTGTAGTTTCTTTGATCTCAACAAAAAAATGTTGAAAGGTAATCTCTCAGACCTGAAAATTTGTCCTCTTCATGGTTGGATCAAAAGGTGAACAGGAGGTCATTTTGACCGCCACCACCTCAGTATGGGGTCTCTCTATATAGAAAAATAATGTGGACAAGATTGCAGAGGAATACAAAGATATCTTCGCTTCACCTATGGGGGTGCCTCTGCATTGTCAGGTTAAACATTCAATTAAGTTGATACCTAGTGCTCCTTTTTATAATGGCCTAATATACAGATGTATTCTGCAAAATGAGGAAATAAAACATCAAATTCATGAGCTCATCCAAAATTAGGGCCACATTCGACCAACCTCCTCACCCTGTGGGAGCCCAATTATATTGGTGAGGAACAAGGATGGGACATGGTGACTTTGTATTGATTAAAGAGCCATACAGAAAATCATTGTTATCAATTGATACTTGATCCCTCAGATTAACGATCTTCTTGATCAGCTTAAGGGTATCAAGTTCTTTAGCAATATTGATCTAAATTCAAGCTACCAACAGGTCCCAATTGAAGAAACTCGTGTATGGAAGACCGCCTTCAAGTCTAAAGAAGGCATTTTTGAGTGGTTGGTCATGCCTTTTTGCTTGAGTAATGCTCCTTCAATGTTCATGAGGATGATGGATGATATCTTGCAACCGTTCACATCCTCATTTTCAACATAACTTGGGTATAACATTTACAGCACATTCAGCAGATCTCGACCACTCTGCGGAAACACAAGTTATCTACCAGTCTCAAGAAATACTCATTTGGCATTCAGAGAATTAGGTATCTAGTATACTTCATGGATGAGCATGGGTTATATGGGAACCTAGCCAAGATGCAAGTCATTCTTGATTGGCCAAGCTTGACGACTCTAATAGAGCTCTGCATCTTCTTGGGCCTTTCCAACTTCTACCATACGTTTGTGTTGGGGTTCTCTCATATCAATTGGCCCTTAATCCAAGTGACCAAGGGTGTAGCTAAAGCCAAGTTTTCTTGGTCTGATTCGCAACAGAAAGCATTCAAGGATTTGAAACGCCACCTTTGCTCGACACCAATCCTCACTCTACCAAAACTGCAACAGCCATTCAAGATTGAGGTAGATGTCACTGACTATGCTATTGGTGTTGTCCTCACTCAATAAGGACATATGATGGCCTATCATAGTGACACACTCTCTCGTATTGTTCAGAGGTATCCCACCTATGACATATGATGGCCTATCACAGTGACACACTCTCTCGTATTGTTCATAGGTATCCCACCTATGAAAAGGAAATGTACTCCATTGTGCAGGCATGCCGACAATGGAAGCATTATATTATGTGAAAGGAAAGAATCATCCACACTAATCACAAGCCTCTACAATTCATGCAAACCTTAAAACAATTCCACATGAACACTAAGTACAAGAAGGGTAGCACTAACCATGTTGTGAATTGCCTTAGTCGGCCCTTGGTTCTGGCACTAACCACGGTTATCGACTCATGTGGGCACAAGACCTATGGGTGGCCCCAATTGTATGACAAAAATGAAGCAAATATTTCCAACCTCAAGACAACCAATCTAAGCTGCAGGTAAAGAAGGGTAACACAAAGTCAAAGAAGGAAATTTGAAAGTGGTGTGAGTTCCACAAAATCCCTTGGCACAACATTGTTGAATGTCACTTGAAACAATCATTTTTGGCCGAGAGGAAAGAAAAAGAATTAGACTTTGATTCAGAGTAGGATAATTTAAATCAGATCATTGAAGCAAGACCCAGTGCTACCATTGCAACTGCAAAGATGCAACCATGGGAGTTAGAGGAGCTTTAGTAGGGGGGGTGTCTCTTCCATTAATAGATGTGGATGAAGCAAGACCCAGTGCTACCATTGCAACTGCAAAGATGCAACCATGGGAGTTAGAGGAGCTTTAGTAGGGGGGGTGTCTCTTCCATTAATAGATGTGGATGAAGGGGACTCCACTACATTTCATTGCTAACAGCGATAGCTAAAAGAACCTGATCTTGACCAGGGTCATCAAGAGATTCAAGTTGTCAACAATTCCACACCCCCAACCACACACCATCGGTTGGCTGAGCCAAGGAAGAGACCTTTGTGTCATCCAATAATATCTCATATCTTATGGCATAAATCCCTTCAAAGATGAGCTACTATGTGATTTTGCACCACTTGAAATTTTTTTATATTCTTTTAGGACAACCCTATATGTGAAAATGTCATGTTATTTATGAGTCTTGGCCTCTTAGTGTCATTGTTATGTTGGCAAGATATCTCTACAGAGTACTAGAGGTAGTCCTGACTACTATGGTTTCCTTGATCTCGGAAAAGCAATGACAAAAGGAGATCTATCACATTGAAAAAACTGTCCTCTTCATGGTTTGATCGAAAGGTGAATAGAAGGTCACTACGACTGCCACCACCTCAATGCGGGGCCTCTCTACACAACAAAATCATATGGACAAGATTGTACATGAATACAAATATATTCTCGCTTCTTGTGCGGGGGTGCATGTGCATTTCTAGTTCAAATATTCAATCGACTTGATACTCGGTGCTCCTTTGTCTAATGGCCCAATATACATATGCTCTCTTATGGAAAATGAGAAAATAAAACATCAAATTCATGAACTCATCCAAAAGGGGCCACATTCAACCAAGCTCCTCACCTTGTGGGAGCTCAATTGTATTGGTGCAAAAGAAGGATGGGACATGGTGACTATGTATCGGTTACAAATCCCTAAAAAAAATTACCATTAAGAATCGATACCCAATCCCCAAGATTGACGATCTTCTTGATCAACTTAACGGTGCCAAGTTATTTAGTAAGATTGATATGAAGTTAGGCTACCACTAGGTCCCAGTTAAACAAACTGATGTATGGAATATTGCCTTCAAGTCTAAAGAAGGCCTTTTTGAGTGGATGGTCATGCCTTTTGTCTTGACTAATGCTCTATCAACATTCATGAGGATGATGGATGATATCTTGCGGCCATTCACAAATTTTGTTGTGGTAGTATATTTGGATGACATCCTCATCTTCAACAGAACTTGGGTAGAACATTTGCATTACATTCAACAGATCTCGAGCACTCTGCTAAAACATAAGTTATCTGTTAATCTAGAGAAATGGTCATTTGGCATGTAGAAAATTTAGTATCTAGGATACACCATGGATGAACATGGGGTGCATTTGGATGCAACCAAGATCTAAGTCATTGTGATTGGCCATCTTTGATGACTCTAACATAGCTCTACAACTTCTTGGGTCTTGCTAATTTATACCATAGGTTCAAGTTGGGGTTCTCTCATATCGATTGGCCCTTAAGCTAAGTGACCAAGGGTGGAGCTAAAGCTAAGTTTTCCTGGTCTAACTCACAATAGAAAGCATTCAAGGATCTGAAATGTCACCTCTTCTCGACACCAATCCTCACTCTGCTAGAAGTGCAAAAACAATTCAAGATTGAGATATATGCCTCTGACTATGTTATCGGTGCAATCCTCACTCAACATGAACATATGGTAGCCTATCACAGTGATACACTCTCTGATACTATTCATAGGTGTTCCACCTATGACAAGGAAATGTACTCAATTGTACAAGCATGTTGACAGTGGAAGCATTATAATCTATGAAAGGAAAAGATCATCTGCATTGATCACAAGCCTATGTAATTCATGCAGACTCAAGGAAAGTTACGAAATGACCACCATCAATAATGGTCCACGTACTTGCAACAATTCCACTTGAACATTAAGTACAAGAAGGGTAGCACCAATTGTGTTAAGGCATGCCTTAGTTGGCCCCTAGTTGTGGCACTAACCACAACTCTTTACTCCTATGGGCACAAAACCTCTGGGTGGCCCCAATTGTACGACAATGACCCTAACTTTGTTGTTATGTATCAAACACTAGGTGTAGGTAAACAAATTCTAGACTTTAACCTTCAAGACACATTTTTGTGCATGCTATTTGGGCCATATTTATGTTCCTTCAAGTGAGATTACAAAGTGAATTTGGGAGGAACATTACATTTTGTGGTAGGGAACTTTGGTGTGTAGAAGATAGTAGAAAAACTACATAAGTATTTCTACTAGCCAAAACTTTAACAGGACATCAATAGGTACATTAGATCACGCATTGTATGTGCCATTGCTAAACTTGTCATTAAAAAGTAGGGGCTATACACTCCTCTACCTACCCGAGACAAGCCTTGGGAATCAATATCCATGGATTACATGCTAGGTTTTCCCTCCATCAAGCATGATCATGATTGTGTCATTGTGGTTGTTGATTGGTTCTCTAAGATGACCTTTTTAGAACCGTGTAAGAAGAGTATCATAGCCAAAGCCACTTCCAAGCTCCTCTTTTAGCATGTTTGGGTTCATTTTGGGCTACCACATACCATTATTTCCAATAGGGGTAGTAGGCTCCTCAGTACCTTCTAGTCCATCATATGGTCTCTTATGGACTCCAAGCTGACCAAATTGATTGCCTTCCACCACGAAACAAATGGACAAACATAAGTGGTTAATAGGATGATTATGCATATCCTACATAGGTATAACTCCAAGCATCCACATACATGGGATTAGAGCCTTCCATATGTTCAACATAGCTACAATAGAGCCCTCTACGACTCTATTAGCCGCAACCCTTTCTAGGTGTGCATGGGGTTCTAGGCATTGGTCACCATTGATGTAATTATGCCCATGTTGAGAATGAGGCGGATAGAGAAACCAAAATTGTTGAACAGATCCAACACATCCAACAATAGGTTCATGATATTCTGCAGAAACCTAACGCCAAGTATAAGAAATGACATGACTAGCATCAGGTTCCACACAAGTTTTAGGTCGGTGATAAGGTGTGGTTGCATTTGCAGAAAGAACGCCTCATAGCCCCCTGCATGAAGCTCTAACCACTCCAATATGGGCCTAACACCATCACGAAGGTTGTGGATAAGAATCATTTTGAATTGAGTATTCCCCATTTCCTCGGTTTGCACCCAGTATTTATGTGGAGTTGCTTCGACCATAATTTTAGCCCCTATTGGACACCTCAGAGGTGACTAATCATTTCCCCCCTACATAAATCAATCCTAATTGCATTGAGTACGCTATAGTGGATTAGATAATGGACACCAAAATGAAAGGTGCTTTTAAGCAAAACATACAACTCTATCAGGTTGTCAAAGCAAGTAAACGTCTTCACAAAGGCAAGTGGCTCATTGGGAGTTAGATTCAGG
>CBVK0102998031.1:0-11630 GCA_900067695.1 Picea abies | reverse complement strand
AAAGGGGCCTCATGTGCAAGTGTGAATAGCTATATATAAGAGATCATATATTCATTATTGAGAGGTGAATTGTGAAGTAAGAAATGTATTTGATTATTTGGAGGGGTTCCCTTATTCTTTAAGGAGTTATTGTGTAACTTATCTATATTTGAGTTGTGATCCACGTTGACATTCTGTACATGGTGTGTACTTTTATTTTATGATATTTTGAGTATTTGGATCATAACAGTATAACTTAAAGCAAGTTCGAAGAGCTTGGTAAAACATAATTGGCAGTTACATGATCAAGAGTGGTTTCAAGAGAACCCAAAATGAGCCAACTCTATTCACCAAAACAAATCAACAAGGTAAATTTATGATTGTATGTTTATATATTGATGACAGGATATATACTGGAAATATTGAGCTAACCAGTTTTAAACATGCCATGCAATTTGAGTTTGAAATGACAGATCTTGGCATAATGAAATATTTTTTGGAGATTGAGTTTGACCAATCAACCAAAGGGATTTTAGTCTATAAGAAAAAATATGCAACAAACATCATCAAAAATTTATGCATGGAAGACTTCAATCCAACAGAAACTCCTATACCCCTAGGCTCAAAATTGAGCAAGAAAGATGAAGGCCCTACAGTGGATTCTACTTTGTACAAAAGTTTAGTAGGAATTTTGTTGTATCTTACAACAACTAGGCCTGATATTATGTATGCACCCGGCTTTGTTTCCAAGTTCATGGAATCTCCCAAAAATTCTCACTAAAAGGTAGTGAAAAGGATTCTGAAATATGTTGTTGGAAATCTCAATTTTGGTTTATGGTACACTCATTCTGAAGATAATCATCTTTCTGGTTACACTAACAGTAATTTTGCACAGAGCCTAGATGACCGAAAAAGTAGTTCATGGTATGTTTTTCACCTGAGCACGAATCTGATTTCTTGAGCATCAAAGAAGCAGTCCATTGTCTCAATATCTTCTGTAGAGGCAAAGCATGTTGATGTTACCTTAGCTTCATGTCAAGCTATGTGGCTGCGAAGACTATTGAATGACATGTCACATACATAAACGAAGAGAACTCCTATCTTTTGTGACAATATTTCAGCAATTGTTTCATCCAAAAACCATGTTTTTCCTAAGAAAAACTAGCACATTGACACTCGCTTTCACCTCATAGGCGAGCTAGTCAATAATGGTGAAATTGCCCTTCAATTTTGTGGCTCACGAGATCAGCTCGCAGACATCTTTACAAAGCCATTGGGCAAAACCATCTTTGATTTTTAGAGACAACACTTGGGCATTATGGCGCTGATGTTTATAGTTGTTGAGTTTAAGAGAGAGTGTTAGTTAGTTATAATCTCAACATCGTATGACTATACACTGCAAGTTGTTTTGGCCAGCTATACCACTCGTAAAGATTTCTTCTTTAACTCTTGATTGAGTTGTTTCTAACCTATAAAGTTTAGCCTATTATCTAATACATTTGAGCTCTACACATTCTTGTTCCCAACCTGTCTTCTCTATATTATCTTCTTCATTTCTTATTTTGTCAAAATAGTTCAGTGGAGTAACTGGGGATTTATGCATGGAATCCAGTATATGTATAACAAAATACGTTCTTTAACGCTAACTATATTTATCCCTGACTCGCGCATCCTAAGCAGTGATATTCTCACGTTGTGTATCGTATCATATCCGGATCTAAACCGTGATATCTTCACCTCCTCCATTGTATCTAGACCTCTCAGACATTCTCGCCGTAACCCCTCTTGATTTTCTCGGGCCGTCCATTGGCCGGTGACCTGCTCTTTGACAACGTAACTTTCACGAATTAGGACCACATACATTCACTTTATTCAAAGGTCTCACTGTCCGCTGGGTTAAGAATGGTAGGCTTCAACAACCTTCGATGTCTCGATTGGGCTGAAAGCCCTTCCATCCACCTCGTCTCAAAAGTACGAAACTTTATGGTCATAAGAAGAGAGATGCTAATTTTGTTATGAGTAAAGTCTGCATGAAACTTTAATTAAAATGCAATATTTTAAACGTTTTATTTTTGGTTGTTTTTTGGTAATATTTTTTTGTTTGATTTTACTAGAAATTTGTTGATGAATAGTTGGATCTGTAGATTTAAATTGTTAAGTTTGTATAATTCTAGTGTCAAAGGGTTTTTTAGCAAGCTGAATCTATTTATGCATTTAGAAATACAATTTAAACAATAAAAAATAATGATTTTATTCAAATTTATTTTACCTGATTAAAAAAAAAAAAGAAAAAACCTAAAAAATTTAACCAAAGCCAGGGTTTCAATCAAATACTAACATTGATGGCGATTTCTGTAAGAGGCAATATGCCGAGTCATTAAAAGAATACTAACAATAGCATATTTGAATTCAGAGAATTGCGATTTTTGCGTGGTCGAGATTGATAAAGATTCGATATAAACAATAAACTTGCTATTGGAACCTAGTGTATTCGTTGAATGTGGTGAAATCAAAGCGGATTAAAAAGATTACAGAATCTTGATTTGGTATCGGACGATAGAATATAAGCAAGGATTTAGAAAAGATTATAGAATTTTGATTGAGTGTCAGCTGATTTTTAGAGTTAGATGATAGAGAGGATTTATTTTTAGAGTTAGACGATAGAGAGGATTTAGAAAAGATATTGGGTGTCAATTGATTTTTAGAGTTAGAGGATAGAATATAAGTGAGGATTTAGAAAAGATTACAGAATCTTGATTGGGTGTCAGTTGATTTTTAAAATTAGTCACTGAGGATTTAGAAAAGATTACAAAATCTCCGAATGTCAGCTGAATTTTAGAGTTAGACAATAGAATATAAGTAAAGATTTAGAAAAGATTACAGAATCTGGATTGGGTTTCAGCTGATTTTTAAAGTTAAACTATAAAATATAAGCTAGGATTTAGGATAATAAGATATGGAGGATTCAATTGATGCTAATCCGAAAACCAAACGGCATACTTATGCTATGACGATATCAGCCATTTGAAAATTGATTCCGCAGTAATTGATTCGACTCGATGCACTATCAGATAAAGAGATTCTAAAATGGTATCTCCTTATATTTTAAAAAAGAGAAAGGCTGAATCCACAACAACAATAATACAATTTCGTTATAACATAACAATCTTTAAAAAGTTGCTTAAGTGATATTCTGACAGTGTAATCAAACTCATAAGAAAATGCCCAAATATTTTATATCACATCTGCGAAATAATTAAAGGATTGAAGTATCGAAATCGATAGTGCTTTCACAATATATTGCAGAAATAAAATCAAGTAAAACTGAATCGATCAGTAATCGGTTCCACCACGGCTGGGCAAAAGGTCTTTGAGAGAGGTTAAATTTTTTATCCACAACGTTTTCTCAAAATGTATACAAAATGGCGAGAACTTTTTGTGAAAATATATAAATTATTAGACAACGCGAAACTTGAAGTTAAAGGAAAACGAAGGCTTCGCGTCGACCTCAATTTTGAGTGGCAAGCTACACACGGCTCCAAAGCTACGACAGTTCACAGCAAATAGAAATTCTTGGCTCAGAGTATGTTTTTCTTATAAACCCAGTCAAGGTATCTTCTCAATATTTACATTACAATCCTTCTCATTGGCACTCACACGTTGGAAGGTCTAGTTCCAGACGTCATGAAAGTCGGCTTCACTATTTCCAAAATTTTCTTGCTGTGCTGATTCAGATTCCTTTTGAACGATCGGCTGTTCATTCAACTGCCAAATATCATCCTCCCACAGAGACCCATAGGAAGCCTCCATGGTCTCAGCATAACCATGCACGGGGTCCGAATATATAATATCGGGCACTGAATCCGGGTCGAGGTAGTTCTGCATGATGATTCCAAATTCATAGGGAATAATACGGTCTAGAAAGAAATCAAGGTCCGCACAAACACTGTCGTAATAGATGAAGCCCCCTATATCAGATGTCACAGAGGTCGCTTCAGAATTCCCGTCTGCAGTTAATTCACCTTGCTTATTTGAACCCATCTCAACAGTACTGCCCTTGCTATCTGTGGACTCGATTTTATAATCTGTTTGCGCCTTCAAACCAATTTCATCTTCCAGAGATTTTATAACACCGTCCAGCTGAAACACAGTGTGGGTTTCTTCTGGATCGCTGTTATTAGCATCCATATTATCGATCTTCTCAAGCAACGCTATGATATCATCATCATGCACGAACATTCCTTTATTGGTTCTCTTAGCATCTGGCAGAGCCAATCCACTATTCCAATAGTCATCTCTCATTCTCTTATTCTGAGAAACTTGTGAGGAGGCGGCCATCTCCGCAAAGAAGTACTCTGATTAAAACACAACAGTACATACCACAACAGAGAGTTGTTGATATAAGCTAACCCTGTTCCTTCGAAGTTCGGCGTTTGAGAGTTAATGCAAAGAGTTAGTTATTAAAATCTTCAAATATAGATTACGTCATGGTCACCCAAAACTTGCCCACAATATCTAGATAGCTGGCAGTGGACGGCTCACCAGAGATTCCGCAGGATGTGGAAGCTTCCCAACAGACACAATCCAACTTCTTATTTTTAGAAGACTCTTCTATTTGCACACTTCGTTGAAACGGCATTCGTGGGACCCGCGTAAACCTACCTCGCAGAGTCGTAATTATTGGAGAATATTATAAAAACCTTCTCGATTTCATTCAGGCTGACCACATTTCCATTCTTTCCGATCAGATCCAACACGCAAAGTAGAAAATTAGAAAAAGATTCTAGTTTTCATTCATACTGACCACAGTTCCATTCTTTCGGTCAGACCCAGCACACAAGTTATCGGAGAAAATTAGAAAAAAATTATAGTTTCATTCAAATCGAATATATTTCTCATTTATTTGGATATTGTAGTAGAGTTTTTACCATAGTTTGTTTGTTGAAAATTGAAATGTATGAGTTAAACAGTATATGTGAAGAAACACAGCATCATTACTTACTTACTTAGTTGGGACGTTTACTAATCCCCGATTCAAAATATAACATATGTCAAAATATAACATATAAAATATGTTATATGTATTGTATAGAATTCACAAGAAATTCAATTCAATGTATTTTGTAATCTGTTTAACCTTAATTCTATAGATACTATCGATAGAAGACTGTACTAACATATTTCACATGTAAGCTTTTCGCTCACTCCCACTCGGAGATGATGGTGTGGCAGCAAGCCCAACTGCTACTCACCCACTTTGATGCCATAACAATGCATATAATTTCAATGTCTTGACTATGACATGTGTACTCGTTACAGTCAGATTAGCTAAGGCTGTCGCAACGGCCACTATTTTTGGTACACATTTGTTGAAAAATTACCGCCAACTTTACTTGTGGCGAGAAAACCTAATCTCCGTTGTTAACTTAAAATAGAAGATTCGTATGCCTGCAAAGTGACGTTAGCTGATGACATTTGCCGTTCAATGATCCCATTGCTGACCATTTACTCAGCTGATAGACAGCTGCAACGGTCGGGCATTAAGTAATCCAGCTGCATACCCAACTAAATCCCGGGTTGGGCGTGAAGTAATCCAGACTTTATACTGTTGTTAAAGTGTATCGGAGGCCACAATTAATAATTTACACAGGACGGTCGACTGTTCGGTTCACCAACTAATTCTAGAACGTGTCGTGGTGCAGACTACTACGTCAACATTGCTATATTGAATCCGCAAATTTTGTAGGAGACAGAGTTGCCATGAAAATCTCTAGTAATTGAATTATAAAGTTATTGTCGGCCAAGCAAACCCTTCTCATATTTAAAAAATTACAGAAAGGAAGAAAAATAAGGATTATCATCTCTTAATTATCTCTAGGATCTTGTATTAGGTTATGATTAGCGTTCAACTTAATGTCAATTGATAAAATAATGTGTACATAAACGTATCCCTATTAAAAAAAAACACAATAAAACCATGTATATAAAAAGAGTAAAAGGACTCACATTAAACATTGAGTTAATTGAAAGTCAACCCTATTAAAAAAAAACACAATAAAACCATATATATATAAAAGACTAAAAGGACTTACATTAGACATTGAGTTAATTGAAAGTCAGTGCCATTAGATTGTGATTAATGGTCTATTTGGACACCATTATTAATAAAAAAAAAATTGTTTAAGAGAGAAGTATATTGAAAAACACCAGACACCTTAAGAACCCTTCATTGGGTCATGTCCTTAAGTCGTGTCACATGTGAAGGATAGTTTCCTAATTTAGTGACACGTGTCCCAACTTTTGGAGGCCTATATTTTAGGATAGAGCATACCTTGATGAGTTGGAGGAGGGCTTCATAGAGTTTTCAACTGGCACTGGGAGATTTGGAGTCTATGATGTGCTTAAAGACAAGGGGTCTAAGAAGCCCTATGCTTGGTGGGTAACTCATGAGGTAACATGCCCTCTTCTACAGCAATTAGCCATGAGGCTCCTCTCTCAGGCTACTTCATACTCTTGTTGCAAGAGGAATTGGAGCACATATGGGAATTTGTATAGTTTGACTCTTGTTGCAAGAGGAATTGGAGCACATATGGGAATTTGTATAGTTTGAAGAAGAGCAGGCTTGAGTAGTCTAGAGTAGAGACAATGGCGTATGTGCACATCAATCTCTGTCTTATTTACATGCAGAGAGAAGAGTGGGTGAAGGGAAAGACAAAGATGTGGGATGTGTTTCCTGATAATATGGGTTTAGACAACAGTGTTGTGTTGGCATTAGCCAACTTGGATCTTAATGATCCAGTGCTAGAGCTAGTTACTTTTGATGATGGTGATCCTCTTGAGGGGTCATCCTCCACAACAACAGATGCACAGATTGCATTGGATATAGAGGAGGAGGAGGAAGAGGAGGATGGAGAGTAGAGCAGTAGTGAGGACATTGATATTGATGATTATTTCATGGAGGACTAGTACTACTGAGTCTTGACAGTTCTTCCATCTACGGTGATATATAATTTTTTTAGATATATATATATATATATATATATATATATAAACGTGTCCTCCATGTCCTGTTGTCGAGGTCAAAATTTCACGTGTCGCACACTCGTATGTTCGTGTCCTCCATGTCCCGTCATCGTGTCTCGTGTCATCGTGTCAGGTGACTTAGGTTGGAGCCTTATTCATGTAAAATAAATTTAATAAGAAGTCTACTAACTCGGGTAAAAATAGGCTCAAATACCACCTCCTTCCTTGGATCCAGGAGATCTTACTTGAAATTCTTCACAATGTTATTAGAAAATCAAGTATTTTCATTCAGGCAAACTTAATGCTTCGAGACATTAGCAAGGCACCTCTAAATGGGACAAAATTGTAGGGAGAAGGTGCAACTCTTTCGAATTTGGATGGATCAATTTCTATGGATCATTGAAACATTTTGATTTGCAATGAGTCGAATTCACATTCCAATAAACCTGCATGTACCTATAATAAACATGGTTGTCACTCATTCGTCTATCAGTTATCCATATTATAATCAAGCACCTATCTATTAATTGTAAACTTGAATAATGATGCACATTCAACAAACAAATCTACATCGATCAAAAGAAACAATTGCCTTCAATGTCAAATGATGTAGTTGGACATTTTACTATAGTTAAAGAAAATTTAAAAGGTCGTCTCACATAGGAAGAAGTAAAATGGACCAGAGGTTTCTTAATGGGTGTACTCTAACAGAGGGGCTTTCATAATTACCACTCACCGCATCTCATTGTTTTTCAACCCATACTACTTTCCTCTAACCAAACCATAATAAATCAACCCCACCCATACTATATTTTATTTTAAATTTTTATTGGATTCGTTTACCTAACATAAGCCATTGATGCTCATTTAATACATTCATCCCCCTTTAATATATGATTTCCTAAAAATAGTCTTTGGAAGTAAAATAGTCTTTGGAAGTGTGGGTGTTGCTTCAGTTTTACAGATAGTCTTCCTTGAATTCATACATTCCCACACATATGACAAAAGTATTTATATCCCAAGATAAGTTGGACTGATATCACAGAGAAACATATATTTTTACCAATCCAATATATTGGATGAAGATTTTAGGATTGATTTCTTGGAATGCCAACTAACAGTAACATAGTTGATAGTGTATAGTAATCACAATATAACATTTTTAAATATAATCCTTTCAAATTTCAAATACATTTCAGAGAGTGTATATTCACAGGAACTCTAATTAATTAATCATCAATAAACAATGAAAAAACTTTGAGCAATTGATGTTGCATAGCTATCAAAATTCCAGAATACAATATTGGAAATTCTTCTAACAATATCATCAAGCCAACAATGCTTCACATACTTTTACATCATAGATCATTAACGAAAACCAACTAGTGTATAAGATCTGCTAATAATATTCTTTCAGATCTTGGCTATTGTTGAAATTTGGACCTTTTGTTTTTGGGTTTTTCATCCCAGAATAAGATAATAACAATTCATTATAAGGGTAAGCACAAGCCGAATTATGGACACATGTGAAATTGAAAAGACAAATACAGGTTGAATTTAAGGGCCCTGGTGGAATTTTAAAACACAGGCAAAATTGTAGTTAGTAAATTTTAACATATGAAATTCGAATGAAACTACCCATCAACATATAAATGATGAATAACTTAATGACTGAATGGAAAAAAACTTGCCATCAACTTACTCTCTTCTCTACTATGCGCAATAGCAATTTTTGCATGCAGATCGAATGGCATTGTATTTCATAACCAATCCACCCATAAAATAAAACGCTAACTCTAATCATGGAACTTTTGACAACTAAGGTTAATTGAAACCCAGAATTACCATGGCAACCTTAATTAATGAAATGGAAGCATTTATTGAAACTCAACACTAGTGAAACGTTCACATCAATGAAACTGACCCACTAATATGGAAGCATTAATTGAAACTCAACACTAGTGAAACTGAAGAATTCTTTAATTGAAACACAACAACATTTTCACATCCACTCAGCCTACCCATCAGGGATCAAATTTGAAGAGCATGGTTATATTTCAAACTAAAAGGTCAATTTTATTGTAATTCTTCTAAATTGATAAGGGAAAATAAATTGTCCTTTTCATCTAAAAAATGAAAAAAAAAATTATCCATAAAAAATTAGTTTATAACCCATCCATTATAACAAAATTTAACTCTTAACTTATTATTCTCCAAGCATAGCATATTAATTATTAAATTAAATTAAACATAACATTCTAACTAATTCCATGATATCTATATCTACTACTCTACTCTAGTTTTAACTCTTAAATTACTATTTGGATTCCAAGCATAAAATATTAATCATTAAACTAAATTAAACATAACATTCTAACCAATTCCATCATATCTTTATCTACTATATACAAAGTTGAAAAAATTTAAAAATATACGAAGTATAAGTAATATTGAAAAAAATGGATAATCTCTAAATTATTGAAAGTTATGTTTTAAAAGACATTTTTAAGATAAATATTGACTTAAGATAGTCATTGGAATGAAGACTCTCATTACCATTATTTATAAGGAATATAAATGGGCGAACTTCTCTATAAGATGCAACAGGAAACCCAAAGTTTCTGATCAAGTGGGTCGTTTTCAAATATGCTAAAACTTTGAAGAACAAAGCTTCTTATAATTAAAAAAACAATATATTATGATAATAACCTTTTACACATCTAAAATGGAAAAACTTACTCACTAGGAGTGACCACCAACAAGCCCTTAAGAGTAAATGAGTTTAGTAAGAGTAAATGAGTTTAGTAAAAATAATGATAATGGAAAATTTTTATTTTTTTAAGAAGTTTATCCAAAACTTTAAATTTAAATAAATTTAAATTGATTTATAACAATTTATACCAATAAGAATGTAGTTGGAATTCTTTGAGAATTCAAAAAATTGTTGTGAGTATAATTTTTCAAAATTATAACTTATAGAAAAGTCTAAAATAAAATAGTACAAAGCCCCACAGAAGATAGTGGACATGAAATTGTTGTGTTTTAAAAGTATACAACTCATTTAATAATATGAAATCTACATCAAAACAAAGACTGGGAACTTGGGAAGGGTTTCCTTGACAAAAGAAATCGACTTATAGAGTGTAGCAATATATCCTCAACTACCAAGTCACAAAGCTCCTTGCTAAGGCTTGGGTTCAGATAATTCACAATTTGATTTTCAACATTCAAGACACAACTCTTGATATTGGGGCTTAGAGAATGCATGATTTCATCCTCAATTTTTGTGGCTTCAATAAATAGAATATCCATGCATGCATTAGTATCTCCATAAAAATAGGATTGTATTGTAGAAAAAACATAACAATTGTTTCTTTGAACTGAATTGACACATGAAAAACTGTTAACATTCTTTTTTTTAATTGCTAAGATATAGGGGAAAATGACTAATAATAGAAAAAACTTATAAAAAGAACAAAATAATAAAAAATAAAACATATTAAGGAAATTTTTCAACCCATAAAAGAAATCAAAACTAGAACATATTAAGAAATTTTATCCTACTCTTCAAGTGAAAAAATATGACATAATTTTCATTTCAAATTGCATAAGTGATTTTTTATTTTAATTTTCATTTGCATGGAAAATAATTTTACACCCTTCTATGAAAAGGGATCGAGGGCTCTTGAAAATCAATGTAGACCTCAATTCTGATCCCTACCACCCACTAATAGTGAAAAAAGAAGGGGAAGCAAACAAAGTAAAAAATAAAATAAAAAACTGATGAGCTTCACATCCACTCCACCCATGCACCCAATCACAGTAAAAAGATAAGAAGGCGATAATAGGTAAAAAACTTTAAACTCTCCATGCATGGTAAAATAATTGAGGAGTAAATAAAGTGGGCATTCATGTCATCATTATGTTAATCACGTTAATCATTATTTTTAAGGACAAACGAACATGTTTCGTCATGCACGAAAGTTGATGCTTGAAATCACGTCTGAAGCCCATTAATTGTGGCATTTTCCAATAAATCAACTTAATTAATGGTGAATGTTGTGGAAACGATATGAAATGATCTTACTCAAGCATTTTTAGATTCTTCGTGGCTAAAGAAAAATAGGAGGGAATGTCACCCTATATTTATAGCCATAAAAAATAATATGTTAACTCACAAGTATTGATTACAAGTGCTTAGGATAATCTTTTATAAATAAAAGCTTGCTGAAAAATTCATTATTTATATGATTTTCTGAATGTAACAGTTGTTGAAATCAATGTAGAGACAGAAGCAAAGGTACCAAGATGATAATCAAGACAGATGAGACATAAAGAAATCATTTATTTCATTCCAATTCACCAAAAACTAATTCTCTTTACAAAAGTTCGTGAAGAAATTTTGGACCAAAGTCAAACTTAGACATCCCCGATGGAACATACAAAAGGACCTCTAACAGAAAATAAAAAAAATGAACTTTAAAAGCTGGATCAACTTGCTAGATATTGTTGCCCACTCGACTTTTCACAATATCCTTTGTCAGTCATGAAAACTAATTCACAAAGAGAAAAGTCTATACAGACTATCAAAGATAGATCAACACCTCTGAAAAACAAGTGTCTGAATG
>CBVK0102998023.1:0-12468 GCA_900067695.1 Picea abies | reverse complement strand
GAAAAAGAATTGTTTGAGAGAATTCCGTAGTTGTGCTTGTTAGTGAAAGAACTCTCTCTCCCCCTTAGCTAGATGTTCATCAAAAGAAAATGACTGTTTATCATGTTCGATGCATTCTTTGGGTCTGAGTCATAAATTCCATTTGTTTCACTTCCATGCACCCCTTTGCGTAAAGAACAGCCATTAAAATCAACGCAAATTAAAATTTATCTAGAACTTTTTATTTGCTAGAATCCTCCACCAACAGTAGAATAGGTGTAGTACTTTGGATTAGGCTGTGAGCATAACTCTCCAAAGTTTTCAAAACAAACATTAGTATCCTGAGTTAGGGAGAGTAAATCCAGTTATCGTATAAGTCTGCCTGGGATCCCCCTCTCACACAGGGGTTACGCACGAGGTTGCATTCGGGTAAGCTACGGGGACTAACCCTCCGTGGTTTAACTGTTTGTGGTGGTCGGATCGTATTATGGGGATCACTTTGAGGTAAATCCACAATTACTGCATGGAAGCCTCTTAGTTGGTTTCGGGCTCGATACCCTGCCCATACGTTCGGATCGAACTGTCGATTGTTCCCGCCCAGGGGCTGACTGCGAATTGGTAACCTTAGTGGCCATAATCTTTAGGTTCTTACACAAGGTGACGGTGACGGGAAGTCTCACTGTACCTGGAGCAGACATTGGTCAAACTCACTTGGGCTCCTTGGAGGGTAAATCCACAATTACTGTGTGGAAGCTTGCACCAAGGCGTAAGTCTGTTAAGAAGGTCGCCATTGTAACTATTCCACCCTATCCCCGCCCCTTCTGGACTTGATCACGCGATGTTGGATTTCATCACCAACTAGTACGGTCATCAAAAGAAGGTCCTGTTTGCTTGGTTGTGATTCTTAGATTTTTTAGCGTGTGTTGTTTCTTTTCGCTAGTTGGCCATAGATTTCTTCCTTCGTCTCTTTTCTTCCACCAGCATCGACCCTCCACGATGCTCACGGAGGCTACAGGGACTTCCTCCAGAAAATATGGAAGGAGACATCCCTCATTCTACAGAACAATCTCCCCAATAGGGCGAGGTTCAAAACATCACAATTTCCGGGGAAGACGCTTTTGCCACAACCGCGGATCCCACTTCGGTGACCCCTCTCGAACCACTTTTACTCCGTTTGGACTCCCTTGGGAACGTCATAGACGAGGAAGTCCCACGATTACCAGAGAGGCCTATTACCGAGACATATATGGGATCCATGCAACCAATCTTTGGTGAGGAATATAGGACTTCTAGCGCCGCACAAGATACAAATCCCACACCCGCTCGTTCTATTTGGAGGACTCCATCGGGATGTAGTCTTTATGAACACTTCGAATCCATTCGACAACCGTTCTGTCCCGATAACCATCCTAGTGAAGCAGGACCGTCTAGTCGAACCATGAGTCACCCAGTTGATCGGGTTGTCAACCCTATTATTCCCCTCCAAACGGCTCAGTCCACAATAGTCCCTCACATCCCGACCATTCCTGTCGGCAATCTGGTGGTCACCCAAGCCCCGATTGGCACGCCTGTAACACCAAGACCGAATCTCCCTTTTGGATTTAGGGCACTGAACGCATCTGCCACTACCGCTGCCCAAACCACTACTCAAATTGTACCGGGAAGTTCCATACCTATTCAACAACTCGGAGGGACTGTCCTTGGTGGTCCTAATTCAATCAACAACACTGGTCAATCTTTCACGTCTGGCCCTCAAATCCCAGGAACTCCACCTCAAATTGGGGGGCACCCTCCCACCGGAGGGAAAATCCCATTCGGGGGGCACCCTCATGCTGGGGGGAAACCTCAAGTCGAAGTCTACCATCAGCCACAAGGAAAAAGTGTGTCTGTTGCACCCAACCTGTGGAGCATCCATTTTCAAGGAAATCCACATGCCTCCACAGGACAAACCGTGCCTGCCGCATCTAACCCTTGGAGCGTTCCTTTCTTAGGAAACCCACACTCTTCGGTAGGACAAAACTCGCAAACTCTGCAACAACCTCCTTATGGACAAATGCCCAACCCAACCCATAACCCTCAAAACCCATCCGGTTATCCTCCGCTCGTATATACTTCTCAGAACACTTCAAATCCTATGTACCTTGGCCAAAACCAACCTCACATGAGAGGGCCCACGAGTTATAATTATCCACATAACCCAGTTTTAGGCCCCACTGGTGTTCCTCTACCGCACCAGCATTACCCACAGGTTAACCGACAACTACCTTTTCTAGCCACCCTGGATCTCCCATATTTGTCTCGGTTAACGAATGATCCCATTCATCATTCTTCGGATTGGCCAGCTATTCCAGCAAAACTCCCTTCTGATATCCCAAAATTCGACGAAAAATCCGAAGAAGACCCGAACAACCACGTGATGACCTTCCATTTGTGGTGCTCATCCAACTCCCTCATGGACGATTCGATTCGTTTGCGTCTTTTCCAACGAACACTTACGGGTTCTGCAGCAAAATGGTATATTGAATTACCACGCGCATCTTTTTACGATTTCAACTCCCTCGCCATGTCCTTCCTCACACATTTCCAACTGCCCATCCGATATGAGATGGGTACTGAACTATTAACCTCCCTTCGTTAGAAAACTTCCATACACATCTCCGATCATATCCATGAATGGAGAAGACGACGAAGGCTAATTAAAGCGATCATCCCTGACCAATTATTAGTGGAATGGTTCATGAAATCATTACTACCCCAGATCGCTCGTGATGTTTCCATGGGCGGCGTGGTCACCGAGGAAGAAGCCATTGCCCGAGCTCAGTACTTAGACTTAGTCTATTCGCAATCTTTTACTCTATATGAATTGATACCAAACGCTACCCGTCCCAATAACGATCCATCCAAACCATCGACTGTTGCGCATGCAGATGGAGTTATTGGCTCCGTCAAAACTCAATCTACCACTCAGTCGACTGGCACAATCCAGCGGCCTGCTTCCATGACCGCCCCCAGTTCGACTACACTCTCTTCTACCCCCACCCAAACTCAAGTCTCTGATGTGAATGCGGTCCAATCAACCCCTTCGCAACAACCCGGGGGAAAGAAGAAAGCGAGAAACAAAACAAAGAAGAACAATAAAAATGAACAACCCAAGACCCAACCGCAAACCCCTGCTGCTGGAAAACAACCACAACGAAAACCGAAATTCCCATGTCTCATTTGCGGTGACGATCACTACACTCGAGACTGCCCACATCGTGATGAAGTGGCTAAATTTTTTAAAGGAAATTCACAACCCGCTGTGCTCACTCAACCTTTTCCGCAACAACAATCTTTGGTTGCACAAACCCCCGCGCCGGGGGGCAGTTCCAACCAACCTCATGATGAGGCATCGACAAGCGCACACATTTACATGTTTAACGGGGTAAATCTAACCACTCGTTCTATGACATACGACACACCAGTTAAACCCGACAAGCCGAAAGCTGCTAACGGTTCTTCGCCAGATCCTTTACCATCGGCTGTCAATCCTCCGTCTGTTAGCCCTCCATCCGGGCCACTTCAGATTGAGAAACCTTCTTTTGACTCCATCTTACGCCCTCCTAAGAGCACCATCCGAAAATCCACTTTCAATCCTAATTCACGAGCCACCCAAAACTACAATATTGTAGAAGATTTGGCCCAAGCTTCGTGTGCCATGTCCGCATTGGAAGTGTTACAACACTGTCCTAACCAACGTAGGACACTCTTAGCTGCTATCTGCGCCTTCGATCCCGAGTCATCCAACCACATCATGTTTAATCTGGACGATCATCAACCGCGACTCTCCCACCAGCTAGCTTTCCAAATCGATGTTGTTGTTTATAATCAACAAATCCATCGAACCATTTTGGACAAGGGAGCCTCCACCTGTGTCATGTCTCTATCTTGTTGGAAAGGGTTGAAATCACCTGCCCTTAACAAATCCCCCACGATGTTACGCACTTTCAATGGACGAGGTTTCCATCCTCACGGATTATTGCAATCCCTCGCCATTCAATTGGGTGGCAAAACTGTTACCGTTGATGTCAAAGTGGTCGACGCTCCTCTCGATTACAATGCATTACTCAGAAGAAGTTGGTTCTACGCGATGACTGTTGTTGCTTCATCGGTGTTTCGATGCATACAATTCCCTCATCAAGGCAAAATTGTCACCATCGATCAACTTGATTTCTGTACACCCGACGCCCGCATCCCTGCCACCAACAATATTCCCTTTTTGGGAGATCACCTAGTCATGTATGAAAGCATTGGTGTTGGCTTATTGAAAGATTCTAGCCTCATGGGTACCTTCCCTACACCACTTCCACCTACTACACCACATATTGTTGCCGTCAATATGATCTCGACTTGGCCTTACCAATCCTTAGAATCATATGATCCTTGGATTGTGCCTAGTCCTTTAGAATTCGATGGACTCAGTGCCACCATGCCACTCAGCCCAGCAGAGGCCACATACGTCGCTATTCAATCCACCTCTCCCTCTTCGAACACTTCACATTCACTGGCACCCGACACTTACTCGATGCCCTCATGGTTGAACCCCCTATCATCTGTCGTTGATTACATTTCCCACATTTTTCCTTCCGACGAATCTATCATGGAAATGCTTAGCATCAACGACCTGCCATGGGATGACAACCACCACCGATCCTCTTTTCTTCCATCTTTGGAAGAAGTGCAAGACATACAATCTGTCTTCCCCCCCGATGTTACCAATGCTCCACAATCCCCTATCCTCACCCAAGATACTCTTTCTGAGGGGAACATGGGTAACATCTCTACCACAATCACAATTGACATTTCAGTCAAAGAAGGTGTCATGGAAAATATTAATCTTGGGGCTAATTGCACGCCCGACGAAGTGGCTTCTTACACCGCTTTGTTCAAGGAATTCCATGATGTCTTCTCCTGGAGCTACGAAGAAATGCCAGGGATTGACCGTACCATCGTCATACACGAAATCAAAACTTACCCTGACGCAAAACCGGTTCGACAGAAACTCCGTCCGGTTCACCCTAAGAAACTGGCAGCTATAAAGGCAGAAGTTGAAAAACTTCTAAAATCTGGTTTTATCTACCATGTCCCTTTGACGGAATGGGTCTCTAACCTCGTTCCGGTCGCCAAGAAACAAGGGACCATCCGTGTCTGCGTAGATTATCGTGATCTTAACAAATCTTGTCCCAAAGACAACTACCCTACACCCTTTATTGATCAAATCATCGACAATTGCGTGGGAAGCGTGATCTTCTCTTTCATGGATGGCTTTTCTGGATACAACCAGATCGAAATCTTACTTGCTGATCAACATAAGACAGCCTTCATCTGCCCTTGGGGAAATTTCACCTACCGAAAGCTACCTTTTGGCCTCAAAAACACTGGTGCCACTTTCCAGTGAGCCATGTCGTACGCTTTCCACAACATCAAGCATATCGCAGAACCTTACCTCGACGACTTACCCGCCCATTCATCCAACCGACACGATCACATTAGTCACTTGCGTGCAATTTTTCTTCGATGTCGTTTCTATTGTATCCGCCTGAACCCACATAAATGCAGCTTCTCTGTCGAATCCGGCCGACTCCTCGGTTTCATCGTCTCCAAAGACGGGATCAAGGTGGATCCCCTGAGGATCAAGGCCATTCTAGCCTTACCACCACCCACCAACTTAACCCAACTTCAAAGTTTGCAAGGCAAAGCAAACTTCCTTCGCCGTTTCATCTGCAATTACGCCGAGATCACTAAAGGATTTATGCGGTTACTGCAAAAGAACGTCCCTTTCATCTGGGATGACACCGCCCAACGATCATTCGATGCTCTCAAGCACGCTTTGACCCACGCTCCTTTGTTACATCCTCCCGAATATACAAAGGATTATATCCTTTACTTGCCTGCTTCTACCTCCACCATTGCGATGGTGTTGGTTCAAGAAGACGCTAACGGCGAAGAACACGTCATTTATTATCTGAGCAAGAGTTTATCCGGACCCGAACTCAGATATTCACATGTCGAGAAACTGGCTATGGCAGCTGTCATTGCTGTCCAACGATTCTGCCACTACATCCTATTACGCACCACCACGGTAATTGCAGACTCTAACCCCATGTACCACGTCTTAACATGTCAAGTACTTGGGGGCAAATATTCGAAATGGATCGTTATTCTTCAAGAATTTGATCTCGAGTTTACAAAGGCCAAAGCCAAAAAATCCCTGGTGTTTGCCGAGCTTATCTGTTCTCTCCCAAGTGCCGATGAAACCCATGAATCTAGAGACCCTCTTCCTGATGAGTCTCTCTTCCTCATCAGCACCTCTGACCCTTGGTATGGAGACATCCTCCTTTACCTTCAAACCCAACATTTTCAGCCAAACATCTCTCGAGAAGAGGGTCGACGCATACGTCACCACTCTTGTCGTTACCTCATCCTCGGCGACACTTTGTATCGCCATGGTATTGACACCATTCTTCGGCGATGTCTGATTCACGAAGAGGCTAAACGCATTCTGAACGATTGTCACCTTGGTGCTTGTGGTAGTCACCTTTTCGGGATGGCTACAGCCCAAAAAATCCTACGTGCAGGCTACTTTTGGCCCTCGATCTTCAAAGATTGCATCGAGGCTGTCAAAAAATGCCCACCCTGCCAAATCTTCAACAAGAAGACACGCACCCACCCTACTGCGCTACACCCCATTATTGCCATCGGCCCCTTTTTCAAATGGGGCATTAACTTCATGCAATGTAAGCCTACCTCAGCCGGGGGGCACGGTTACCTCATCGTCGTCGTCGATTACTTCACAAAATGGGCTGAGGCTATGCCTACCTTCCTGAACGATGGTCGTACTGCAGCTCTATTCCTCTTCAACCACATCATCACTCGTTTTGGCGTACCACATGCCATTGTCACTGACCATGGTGCACATTTCAAAAACCAGATGATGAGCGAATTACACATCAAATTGGGTTTTCGCCATGAAAACTCATCCCCTTACTATCCTCAAGCAAACGGACAAGTTGAAGCTATCAACAAAGTCCTAAAAACCATGATCCAACACATGGTAGGGGAAAACAAGACATCGTGGCATTTACAACTATTTTCCGCTCTCTGGGCCTATCGCACGTCTGTAAAAACCTCAACTAGATTCACTCCGTTCCAGTTAGTCTATGGCATTGAAGCCGTCTTACCAATCGAGTGCGAAATTTCGTCACTAAAATTGAAAGTAGAACTCCTGCCCCATACTTCTGCGGAAGAAGAACGATTCTTGTACCTATCCAAACTGGACGAAACACGCCGTGATGCCGCTCTCGTTAATGAGGCACATCATAAATGGATCAAGAGTCAATACGACAAATCTGTCCAACCTCGAGCCTTCGCAGAAGGAGACTTAGTCCTCGTTTATGACCAAGCACACGATAAATTGGGAACAGGGAAGTTAGAACCTATGTGGCACGGTCCTTACATCGTGAACGTGTTCTACACAGAGGTGCTTACGAACTAGTAGATCATGATGGAATTTCCTTAGGAGAGCCCCGAAACGGGCTTTACCTTAAAAAGTACTATGCCTAGATCACCTAGCATCTGTACTTTGTACATTATTGTATTTTTAGTTTGGTGTGCCTTTTCTTTCGCGTGCTCGAGTCTTTTCCGTTGCCACTCATGACTGTGTCTGTGTTTTCATGCACAGATGACGTCTGCCTTTCCTATCTTTTTTGGGTTCGCAGATGGTGCCAGCCGACATACCCGGAATATTGCCTCGGCAGCATGGGTTATTTATCAGTTTGACGAGGTGGTGAGTTCAGGAGGCATCTGTTTAGGGCCAGCAACCAATAATATGGCAGAATATCATGTTGTCATTGGACTGTTAACCCAAGCCTCCTCCCTAGGTATTTCTCATATCATTGTTTACTTAGACTCCCAACTCGTGGTTTATCAACTCAACCGCATCTACGCTATCCGTAGTCCTATCCTCCTACGTCTACACTTGCAAGTTCACCGTCTTGAACGAATGTTTGATTACATTGAATATAGACACATTCCAAGAGAACTTAATAGTGTTTCAGATTCGTTAGCAAATTACATCATGGATCGGTATTTAGCCCACAGATAAGATTCAAGGAAAGCAAAAACTGTACATTACATGTAAATTAAAACACATCACAGACATCATGTACAAACCATCAGCATCATAAAACTTGAAACTGTATATATATATATACATGGCATGACTGAAATGTTTACATCACATCAAAAAGCCTGTAAGAGAACAAAATATTGGGCTCATCCACCCACACAACTTCGCCAGACAAGGCGTACAAAAAACATGATCTCAGGAAAACTCTAATCCCCCCGCGCTACATTATGTTGTGTGTAATACAATATTGTGCGTAATACACGCCTCAACAGAGAATTGATATTCTCTAGTACCCCTACAGTGTGTCGCTGCAGATGCAAAGGCACGTCCCCCCTCCGCAGAGGAGGGATACCCATCGTAAGGCCCTGGAGGTTCCTCTCAACCTCCTGAAGGCCCGCCACTGGTACCGCTAGGTCTGCTACAACTGGGGCACCGCCACGACGTCCTGGCACTGGAATATCCGCTGGGTGCACTGCTCCCCTGTCCACACATTGAAGACAAGACATCTGTCAAACACTCTCTTACATACACAAAAAAATACATATACATCAAAAACATAAAAACAAACTCGACAAGGTACAACTTAGTCTCTTACCTGACTCGTCCCAATCTTCCCCCTCGGCTAGAATCAAATCCATACTCCCGCTGAAGTCCACACCAGTGTACGGGAAGTCCTCAATCCAGAGGAACTGCCGCCTCAACCAGGCAAAGAAATCACCAGTAAAACGAAACTTGGACTCTGAAACCAACCTCGGGGATAGGCTAGTCCACCTCTCCATCCGAGGCTCATCAACTGGTCGTACTACCAGCGCAACCTGAGGTTGCATATGAGGGATGCGCTCCAAGAAAAATGAGACTAAGAAAGAACCATAGCCAAACTGCTTTTGGCCGTTCCTGCATCGAGAAACTTGTTCCTTCACATTTCGAAGGAACGCCGCACTCCAGTTGAACAGTGTTGGCTCCAAGCACTGAACACCATAAGCCACCTGGGACCTCGAAGCCAAATGATCACTAGTGCTACCAGTCACACTAGTGATAGCAAACAATATGGATCGAAGAGACAGATCCTGGATATCCTTGATAGGGATCTTGCCCCCTACCAACCTCGCTCCCGGAACACAATGGCGTACCAGATACACGTCCACCTGCTCAGGTAATGCCCTCTGCCCTGTAAAAGCTATAGGGACCCCTCGTTTTGAGAGGCTGGTCAGAAAGTACACATCCTCCAACTCGATGGTCAAAATTTGTGTGCCAATACGGAATCCATGTTCCGTGATGTCCCAAAGACCAATAATGTGCTCAAGAAGTAGAACCTCGCTTTTCATTTTTTGCAGTTTGAAAAACTTGAGTAACCCGCAGGCCCTCAAAGCAGCCCGCGTACGGGGACTCCATAGAGCGGCTATATCATCCATCTCATGTTCCCTCTCTTTCCACTCGATCATGATTGCCGAATATATCTACAAAACAAAAATTCAAAAATTTTATCATTACCCACGTTTTTTTGATTTCGGCAATTTTTGAAAAGCATTTTAAAGCATGAAAACAAATACCCATGACTTCTAAAGGTAACCAATCATCATTTCTAACCACCACACTCTTAAACATTCATTAAACAATGATTAAAACGTGACCAAAATGAAAAACGTTCTGAGGGGGTGCGTGGGCCCATGAGGGAAGTTTTTGCGAAATTCTTTGGTCAAAATGGTCGATCTAATCAATAGTTAAGGTGTGGGCATCTTAACTACCATTCTCCAATACATTTTTGTGAATATTTCCCCCCTTTTTTATTGACTTTTAGAAGGAGGGCGATTTGGTTCAAAATGGACAACCTAGGGATTTGTATTTTAAATTAATCATGCTATAAAGGTCAAATTGAAACCGTACAATTGAAAGAGCAAAGAACGAACACTTACCTAGTTCAGACGGTGTGCGAAACGGTCAATCGTAGCTCCGGCAGCGAGAAGAACAAGTTTTGCTCCAATTGAGATTCTCCAACACTCCACAAAATCCTTGCAAATGAAATGGTAAATGAGTTCTTCAAATCAATTCTTATTTATAAAATTTCATTTTCATAAACTATAGTTGTTTTTGGGTTTCTCTAATGGTGAAAATGGCTCGACTAATCCCTATTTTTTAGCTTCTGGCATTGCAGGCTTGTTGGTGGTTCTAATACACCTTTCACTTTGTCGCGTTTATGAGCATAGTCTTAGTTCGTTCTCAAGCTCGACAATATGAGAACGCAACCGGGTAAAATTTTATCTCTTTTTCGGACCCGTACAGATACGATCACACGAAAAAGGAACCCCCCGAGAGTCTCCTTTAAACCCTTTTCAGACTCTCTAAATATGAAAAGATTGTCGAGTGATCTTGCTTCCTTTCACACTCGTTAAAAGGTTAGAAAGGGCGTCTTTCGAGCGATAATTTAACCCTTTTTCGGTCTCTACGGACTATCATACGAAAAAGGAACTGAGAGAGTTCTCTTTTAAGCGTTTTTCCAAACTCTATAATTCCGAAAAACCTTTTAGTTTTCTGTCTTTGGACTCGTTAAAACACACATCAACAGGCCCATACGGGACCGATCCCTTACTTCTTCCGGTTCGTTAAACAAAGGAAGAGGAACTTACCGAAGGTGAGTTATATCGAGCATGTGTTATCTTCCTCGATCTCGTTAAATCAAAAAGAGGTACTCATCTATCTGGATGGGGGAAAAATTGGAAGGAACAAGCCAAGCAGTCTCTTGAGAACACCATCTAGCACTTCTTAGAGTCGCCCTTGAACACGACACTTTGTTATTTGCCCATATCATAATCCGCTGAACCTCTATACTGAGCCAATCTTTGAGTTTCCTTTCACTCCTTTGGGTCACCCGACGCAAGTCACAGTATCCATTGCACAGTTTGGTCCATGTCATGTTTTGTTGTTGTGCCTCAGTGTTCAAGGGAAGTATCCGCCTCGAGAGTCAACCATCCCAAATATCTTGCCTCAAAACCTGTGTCAGTTCATGTCCATTTGATCTACCAACTACATCTCTACATCTGTTTCGTGTCGTTGATGGGAGACACATCAAGGCCCTCCCTCGACGAGTCTATTCCTGTCGACTTCAACACATTATCCGGGAACTAGACTTGGAAACTCTTTAGTACTTTGGGACCTGCATGCCTCAATGGCAGGCCTCCTCACATTCGACAGTGGGTTTACATCATTGACCCCTGATCGAATGATTCCACGGATGTTCGACCTCAGCTCATCTATTCACATTCGCTGGAATGTACTTGGGTACCTTGGGAATCATTGACATTAATGGTGATCTCCCTCGCACTTGTTAACGGTTCAGACCATTGACCGGTAATCAAGTGGTTTCTGTCATGTTCGACGTCAAGACATCCATTCACATGGTCAGATCCGTACCATATTGGGATTGGTATGAAGACCCTGGGTTGATCCATCACTTTGATATATGCTTCGCCCAGGTTGCGAAGGAGTTCTATTGAACAATGACACATACACTGTTACATAGATCCACTTTGTATTGGTCGTGGTTATGTCTTGTCATCTCGTAGATCCACTGTGTATTCTTCGTGGCTACGATCAGTCTGAATTCTCTAAGTATAGATCCACAGTGTATCTTCAGTGGCTATACCCTTTTTTACCAATACGATTATGGATCCACAGTGTATTTTATGGCGGCCATATCTTGCAGATCTTGATCACCCAAGCATAGGTATGCCTGCCTTGGGTTTTGAAATATGTCATGATATTTGTTGGGTGTTGATGTGCAGCTTTTGTCAGGTTCTCCGATTCCATACCCTTGCTTAAATGTCTGCAAAGTATTTCAGTCATCAGTTCGTATCTTATGGCTTCATACTTTGGGGGGCATTCTGTTACACGTCAAAATTGCTAAGTATCGCATTGTCCCTGTCAATCGTCGTAAGTGTCGCATCTTCCCTGTAGCTTTCGCAAGTTTCACAAGTTGACCACTAGTGTCATAAATGATGTTCAGACATAATGGCATGATAACAACACTAAGGAAGCACTTATGACACCTCATATGACTGAATTGAAGAGCAAGAACTGATCCACTGGAATCACATAACTCTTGACACCTGAAAGAGGCCCTGAAACAATGGTTTGGAAGGGGAACGCTCCTCTAATACAGCTGGAGAAGCGTTGGCGCTCCTATACCATGATTCAGAAGCGTTATAACGCCCTTCAGCCCTTCTGGAGGAGTGTTGCTCACCTTAAGAGCGTTGGCGCTTTCCCAAGGCACATCAGGAGTGCTATAACGCTCTGATGCCCCTTTTTGGGAGCGCTCCCTATTCTGG
>CBVK0102997994.1:0-11317 GCA_900067695.1 Picea abies | reverse complement strand
TCCTAACCTCCTAAGTCATCAAAACTATGGTGATCTTGGAACACTTCTCTAAATGCTTTTTGAGCATAGAATACAATTTTAAAGAATTTGAAGTAATCGCTTACCTTCTTAAGGTTTGATAGACAGTGGAGGTTAATCATCATCATCATCATCATCATCATCATCATATATATATATATATATATATAATGGAGCCTACATGATTTATTTAATTAATTAATTATTATTATTTTAATGTGTTGTGTTATATGAACATCTCCCCTATAATGGGCTATAGAGTGCCTCTCGGTGCCATTATAGCTTGAGTGGGATTAATAATTAAGAAAATGTGTTTTCTCCTCAAAGATCACAAGTTCAAATCCATAAGTGATAGAGTATATATACCTTCGTGATCTTAAAATTAAATTATTTATTTATTTATTAGGATATATAATGTTGGATTTAAAATTCAAATCCAGTAATATATATTTCAATTTGATTTATATGGTGTTTACTACTTTGTTGCAAAATGTGAATCTTTACATAAATGAATGAAGGTCAACACTTTTGTTAAAGTAATAAATGGCATAAATATTATATCATAGGCTTGTTATTTATTTTTCATTCTCTTATTTGTGTCTTGTTTAAAACTTCTCTTTCTTATTCAAATTTTAGATGAGGTTTATAAGGTATTGGTAAATTTGGGATATGTGATCTACCCCTCACTGTCGTTTTGGAGTGTTCATTGATTTTGATGACCTCTCGGTCGATACCCACAGTTAGGAAGCCCTTAAAATTCATTTTATACACATAAAACCCATAATGGAGTGTCCAAGAATCCAAAATCTCTTCTCGAAATTCTTTGATTTTGCACCAGTCAATAGCACTCAAAACCCGGTGCTAATCTCCATAAGACCACAACTTTCTTCTTGGCGCTTAACTCTTCTCCTTACTAGCTATTCGAATTTCGTTCTCTATCGTTTGATCGTCACAGGATGGATGATCTGTATTGTGCCTCAGATTGATCCTACTTTTGATCCTCACTGTTGGTCAATATCCTAATCAAAATAAACTCCACAATGATCTCCTCGATGAACGGTTTATATCTTCTCTACGCATTTCTCGATGTACGATCTGGATTAAGTCCACTACTCCTTTTGTTAGAGTTCCTTTATCGAACTCTTGCTAGCCTGAGTTCCCTAAAACTTCACTCCGACAACCTTTGCCTCTCGTCGGACTCTGAGGTATAGATCACCTCTCGACCATTGATCTGCAACCAGATCTATCTCCAATCACTATCATTGATTCAACAACGCCAAGACTATGCCGCGTACTCACACGTGAATGCCACATGTCTCCTCCATACTCGCTATGTCACTGCCACATTTCCACTTCTCATTGGTTGATGCCATGTCTGGGTTCTATCAGTTGCCACGTGTCACCTTTGTGACCTGCTACATGTCCTCATCTGAGCCTTTGACCTATTCTTCTCTGAATATATCTAAGTTGTCTAACATAGTCCTTCTATCGGAGTTCCTTCTTGATGTTGGACTCCGATGAACCTACTCTGACCTCTAATAGAATGTTGCCACACGTCGTCCTCTTAACTCTCAAGCAGGGTCTCTCTGAACTGATCATGTCCATATGTCGGAGGTTCTCTGCTTCAACCAGGGCCATTGATTTAACAATTCAGACTCATTGACACTTCCAGATGTCAATCTCTATATCGATCACATGGATCACTCTAAAACCATCACAGTCATTGGTAGCACTACCTTGTTTGGAGTGTTTTTGGACCTTGACTCTGAAACACGGATTCTAAAATGTTTGGAGTGTTTTTGGACCTTGACTCTGAAACACGGATTCTAAAAGCCCTATCTCATCGGATCCTGAGCTCAAATGAATGTCAGTTGTTGATCTTGTGCTTCTTTGACCAATCATGACCATTGGTCAGACTTCCCTTATCATAGTCTATTCACAGACTTGGACTCTGAATATAGTTTTCCTCTAAACCGTCGATCTCAAAGGATCACCACCTGAATATATAATCTCAACCATTCACCTTTTAACACAGAAACAAGAAGTTTCGTTACTAAATTGATGTTCACAATCACTTCTCGTCTTGATCCAATGATCTCGGATACCATCCATACAAACGATATGGATCATTGATCCAGTAGTGATCAACGATCAAGATTTTTCGTCTTGTCATGCTTCCTTATACAATTGGACTCCAATCTGACTGTCAATAAGAACCCTGATAGGGATCTGATGGCTATTGTTTATCCATGCCCAAAGAGGGTTTCTTTTAGTGTTCTCCTATGCACAGAACTTGAACTCTACCTTGTTCTTCCACAACTTCGGTCTGATCCAACTTTTATCGACTTGGTCTGACTTAGACCCCTCGGGATCATTGATCAATGCGATTTCTCAATTCATTGAAACTAATATTTGGTCATGACTGACCTATTACCTGCAACATACCAATTTAGTAGGAAACCCTCATTGGTCGCATCAACACCTACACATTTTATTTACATGAATCTAACACACACCCACACGAAGATCATAAATGATCCAATTCCATCTAACACTCAAAACAGAGTGATTTAATTAATTAATTGTACACACTATACATACAAATTACATAAGGCCTCTTAATCGCCTATCCAACATATCCCTCTCTGGACTGATTCCTCCTTCAATTGGTTGTCTCTTTTCCCATAGGCTTACAATCGATTATACAAACAAGGATACCCTGAATAGGTTCCAGATCCACAATTCCCTCAACTAGAAAATCCTTAGGATCCCCTAGATCCACAAAATACTCCTAAGATCTTCTAACTTACCCTAAGATCTCTATAACTCACTCAAATCTTGAAATATGCTTAAACAAGGCAGATTCAATTACATTCAATAACAAACCTATCCTATGGAATTCTTCTAGAATTAAAACAAGAATAGAAAAGTACAAATGTTTCAAGACCCCGCTAGGTCTAACCAAACAAGTTTGATTTTGGAAGCAGGATGCTCTTGCATTAGACTCCCAAGGAACAAAAAAAAAAGTGTGATCTCCTGATCATGAGTTCCATTAACTGAAGTCCTCCTGGATCACATATTTTTTGCTCATGTTGTGAAATCATCCTTGCATGTTTTTGTTCAACCTCTACAGTTGTCTTCAATTCTCCAGGCTTCCAAATTTTATGTTTTTGTTGTCCACTTTCTTTTTCTTCAGGCTTCCAAATTTTATGTTTTTGTTGTCCACTTTCTTTATTGATTCAAAGTCTCACAGTCAGTTGTGCTTTTTTCTTGTTATCCTTCTTACCTTAGCATGGCTTCTCTTAGGTATTCTCATCGTCAGCAGCCACATCTCATCATTATCCAGGTCCAACTTATCTTTCTGTTGGTACATGTTGCTACAAACTTGCTCAAATTTGTTGTTGTTGTTTCATATCCCCCCCTTGCATAAGAGTTATAGAACTCTTATTCAGCACTAATTCTGCATGTTGAATCTGCACCTTTTGATATGCTATCTCCTTCTCCAATATTTCCAATTCATCACATAAATTAGAAAAAATAACTTGGACTGCATCTGTAAATTCCATGCAATATTCATTACCTGTATCTATTATCAACCAATCCTCTAGAAGTTCCATCTCCTCCTCAAAGTTTATATCCTTTGTAAATATGCCTTCATGAGGAAATTATCCGTCTTTTGTACATGCACAACCTTCATGAGATGAGGTTGCTCCATCTTCCTTAAGAATAGAATTTGAGTTTTTTCCCTCTTCAACTTCCTCTAGATTTTTGACAACTTCAAATGACTTTCCACTATCATCCTGTGCAAAACCTGCAATCATGCACAAATTTTCAGATTTAAATACATAATGCTTCTTAGCCTCATTTGATACTTCTATCAACACATCCTTATGTTGATATAGACTTTCCACATAATCCATAAGACTTGCAGTAAGTCTCTCTCCATCCTCCTCTCCAAGGATATCTCCTTGCTCTGGTTCACAAAAGTGAACTTATTCCTTTGCAAGTGACCTCTGCCTAAAATAAGATCCTTTGAGTTTCTCCTTCTTAGCAAAGCACTCAACCTATGCTTCAGGCTCCTCAAGATTCTCCTCATCTTCCTTGCAAATAATTGCATCAAAGGCCACTTGACTCTCCTTCTCAAGTTCCACTCTTGTCTTTGGTTCTCCACAATATTCTTTTGTAGCAGTTGTCCAATGTAACTGAGTTGTTATATTAACTCATCCATTTCTTTGTCAATCTCCTCTTGACTTATCCTCTTGATTCCACTTGCCTTGGCATCCTCTTTTCTTCTACTGTGGCTTCCTCCTAAACCTTTAAAATGACCATCAATGGTCATTGTGAACTCCTCCTAGTTCACTCTGTGAGTTGCATTAACCCTTTGTAGAAATCTCCCAATTGCTACATAATGCCACTCAATATTTCTCCCGATCTTGACGTCTTTTCATTTCTGGTTCTCTCCTCTGGAACCCTTTGATCACCTCCTATGCTCCTCTTTGGCTCAAGACCTACTCAAAATATCTGAGAACTTGAATTGTCATCCTTACTTCCAATATATAGTTGAAAGTGTTTACAACAATCCACTGTTGTTGCAAGGTTCTGACACATTCACCTTTATCACAACTCTACAAGTTGTCCATGGCTGCTGCCATTTTTCCTACTGCTACTTGCAAATTTCAAATATGCATAACTAGAGTTAATAAAAAATACCAAACTCAATACTTGAAAAGATCTACTCATGAGATATTTTCCTCCACATTCAATGCACTTGAATGGACAACTCCCTTTCCAATAATTCTACAATATCCTCATGCATTCCTTTGTGAATGCTTCCCTCTTAATCAAACCATATTCGTTGTTGGCTGCAATCTCCTATTGCAGATTTCCCTTTCAGTTTACAGAGAAAAAATGCACTCTGATACCAAAAACGAACCATGATCATTTTAGAACACACAAGAACTAATGTGATCTCTGATACCAAAAATGAACCATGATCATTTTAGAACACACAAGAACTAATGTGAGCTCTGATACCAAAAATGATGACCTCTCAATTGATACCCATAGTTAGGCAGCCCTTAAAAATTTATGTTTGATACACATAAAACCCACAATGGGTTGTCCAAGGATCCAAAATCTCTTCTTGAAATGCTCTGATTTCGCACCAGTCAATAGCACTCAAAACCCAACGCTAGTCTCCATAAGACCACAAATTTCTTCTCGGTACTTAACTCTTCTCATTACTAGCTATCAGACTCTCATTTTCCGACATTTGATCGTCATAGGATGGATGATTTGTATTGTGTCTCAGATTGATCCTACTTCTGATCCTCACCATTAATCAATCTCCTAATTGGAATAGACTTTGAAACGATCGCCTCGATGAACGGTCAATATCTACTTTGTGCATGTCTCGATGGATGGTCTGGATGACGTCTACTACTCCTTTGTGTCAGAATTCATTTTTCGGACTCCTGCTAGCCCAAGTTCCCCAAAACTTCACTCCAAAACCCTTTGCCTCTCATCAGACTTCGAGTTTTAGATCACCTCTCGATCGTAGATCTGCAACCAGATCTACTATCGCTAATCATTGTCGATGATTCCACAACGCCACACCTATGCCATGTAATCACACGTGAATGCCATGTGTCTCCTCCATACTCTTTATGCCACTGCCACATGTCCACTTCTCATTGGTTGATGCCACGTCTGGGCTCTATCAATTTCCATGTGTCACCTTTGTGACCTGCCACATGTCCTCTTTCGAGCCTTTAACCTATTCTTCTCCGAATAGATCTGAGTTGTCTGTCGCAGTCCTTCTACCGTAGTTCCTTCCTGATGTTGGACTCCAATGAACCTACTCCGAACTCTAATAGAATGTCGCCACATGTTGTTCTCTTAACTCTCGACCAAGGTCTCTCTGAACTGATCATGTCTGTCTGTTGGAGGTTCTCTGCTTCAACCAAGGTCGTTGATTTAACAAGTCGGCCTCACTGAAACTGTCATATGTTAATCTCCAGATCCATCTCCTGGATCACTCTGAAACCATCTCAGTCGTTGGTTGCACTACCTTGTTCAGAGTGTTTTCAGAGCTTGACTCCTAAACAAAGATTCTGAAATCCCTATCTCATTGGATCCCAAACTCAAATGAATGTTAGTCGTTGATCTCCTGCTTCTTCGACCAATCACCACCATTGGTCAGGATTCCCTTCTCATATTCTTTTCACAGACTTGGACTCCGAATACAATCCGCCTCTAAACCGTCGATCTCAAAGGATCACCACCTGAATATCTAATCTTGCACCTTTTAACACATGAACAAGAAGTCTGGTTACTAAATTGACATTCATGATCGCTTCTCCTCTTGATCCAGTGGTCTTGGATACCTTCCATACAAACGATATGGATCGTTGATCCAGTAGTGATCAACAATCAATATTCTCTGACTTATCCTACTTCCTTATACAACTGGACTCCAATCCAACGGTTGATAAGAATCCAGATAGGGATCTGATGGCGACCGTCTATCCATACCTGAAAAGGGTTTCTTTTAGTGTTCGCCTACACACAAAACTTGAACTCTACCTTGTTCTTCCACAACTTTGCTCCAATCCAACTTTTATCAACTTGATCTGACTTAGATCCCTCTGGATCATTGATCTCTGCGATGATCGATGATCAATGTGAATTCTCAATTCACTGAAACGAATATTTGGTCACAACCGACCTATAACCTGCAACATACCAATTTAGCAGAGAACTCTCATTGTTCGCATCAACACCTACGCATTTAATTTACAGGAATCTAACACACACCGACACATAGATCATTAATGATCCAATTCCATCTAACACTCGAAACATGGTGATTTAATTAATTAATTGTACACACTGTACATGCAAATTACATAAGGCCTCTTAATGGTCTATCCAACATATCCCTCTCTGGCCTGATTCCTCCTTCAATTGGCCACCTCTTTGCCCGTAGGCTTACAATTGCTTATACAAACAAGGATACCCTGAATAGGTTCGAGATCCACAATTCCCTCGACTAACAAATCCTTAGGATCCCCTAGATCCACAAAATACTCTTGAGATCTTCGAACTTACCCTAAGATCTCTCTAACTCACTCAACTCTCAAAATATGGTTAAACAAGGGAGCTTTAATTACATTCAATAAGAACCCTTATTCTATGGAATTCTTCTAAAATTCAAACAAACATAGAAAAATACAAATAATTCAAGACCCCTTAGGTTTAGTCAAACAAACTTGATTTTAGAAGCAAGATTCTCGTGCATCATTTGATTTAGAAGCAATAAGATTAATTTTGATAGGAGTGGACTAACTCGGGAGCAATCTTCTTTTGATAGGAGTGGACTAACTCGGGAGCAATCTTCTCAGAGAGCAAGCTTTTAAATTTCCAACCAATACTCCTCAAAATGTGGCGTTGTTCAGGCCCAAATTTTTTGCGTGAAAAGCGTGTTTGCTAACCTACTCCATTTTGATAAAGCTCGGTCTCAAAACAAACACGGATTTAGTCATACACAATTTACATTTCCCTCTCATTCAAAGGAAACTGCATTTTGTAATCTTAACTCTATATTCATGTTCTTCATACTATTTGACTTGTAATTCAATGATACAACTTTATAAATGTAATAGTTTATTTAATATATTCAATATTTACGTAAAGTAATTATATAATAATAAAATAAATACCTGATTAACATAAACAAATAATATATTACCGCCCCTCCATCATCAATACACGTGGAAAGAGGTGGTAGATGCATTGGGATTTGAAAGCACAACGTTCCAGACGCAGTCCCATTAATCATTTTGACAATTTTTGGTCTATATGTCAGATTTAGGTAGGTGAAAATTATAGTGCAACAGTTGAAGCCAATACATCTTGCCCCATTGAAGATGACTGTGAATTTCTGGAAGATCTGGTGTGTTATATTGGAGCGGATCCAAGAGACGGTAATGCTAGACTCTAGTCTCTAGATACGTTCAGTCGCCATAGTTTGAAACAAGATACAGGCCAGATTTAGGAAAGCATGGTGAAAAGACCGGCAATTGTTCTTGTAATTCTGAACAATGTTATTACTATTCTTCTAATATCCTTATGGGTCGCTGGAGGCGTTGGTCGAGCAGAAGGTATGCCCAAGATTTCTTCCTTCATATTTGGAGATTCCCTGGTGGATCCAGGGAACAATAGATACATTGCTTCTACATCTAGAGCAGATTGGAGTCCTTACGGCGTCGATTTTGCACCGTCTGGCTTCCTTCCTACTGGTCGCTTTACAAATGGTCGAACTCTCGCTGACATAATAGGCAAGTATTCCTTCTCGATTTTCTTTTATAGTAATGGTTATCCATACTAAATTTCAAATTAACAGCACGCTTATTATATGCTCCTGCTTCTTTGGCAGTGCAAGAGCTTGGGCAGGAAGAATTGCCTCAGCCTTATTTAGCTCCTACGACGCATGGGGATACTTTGCTTAACGGTGTCAATTATGCCTCGGGTGCAGGAGGAATTCTCGAGGGCAGCGGGACTGTTTTTGTTAGTATTGAACACTGACCACATTTTTAACTGTAATTTCCCTCTAGAGTTTAATATGAATATTTCACTTTTATTGACTCATCTTAACTCTAGACTGTTTTGTTAGTATTGAACACGGATCACATTTTTAAGATTGCAAATTGTTTTAACTGTAATTTCTGTCAAGAATTTGATATGAATATTTCACTTTAGTAGATTCATTTTAACTTGTAAGTGTAATTTCTTTCAAAGAATTTGATAGGAATGATTCACTTTCGTAGATTCAGTTTAACTTTAAAGTTATTAAAAAATTCGGAAAGATTTTTTTTAAATCCATTTTAATTTTGGAAATAATACCTTCTAAATAAATTTAGATATAAAATTAATAAAGATCTTCAAAATAAATTTAGATTTAGTTAATTATTTAATGTTTTTAAAGTAATAATATTCCTTTAAACTTTAATAAATCTTGAATTTAAATGAATTTAAATATAAATGGCATCCAGTGAGATTTTACATTGCACTGTTTCAAATAATAAATCTGATGTGAGCTACCTTGTTTCGAATCATGCAGCTCGCCCATTTGAGTTTTGACACTCAGATCAAGTATTTTATCAATACTAAGACCGAGCTCGTCAGTATGCTGGGCGAAGACACGACGATCCAGTTTTTGAATAGATCACTGTTTGTGGTTGCGTTTGGCTCAAACGATTATCTGGACAACTATTTGCTTCCTTTTTCGCACACCAAAGCCCAATATTCACCACAGGATTACGAAGAGCTGCTTATCTCCCGCTTTGGCGACCAACTTAATGTGAGATCCAGAGTTTTATATTTCTTGGTTTATCTGTATTTTATCATATAAGCATTTTATAGGCGAGAATATTTTGAAGTTGCAAAATATTTCCTTCTGATAGGGATCGGATGATTTTGCTGCAGAGACTATATCAACTTGGTGGTCGAAAGTTTGTTGTTGCAGGAATAGGTCCTCTTGGTTGCATTCCTTATCAGCTGTCCAGCGGCGGGAGTGTTGATGGCGAATGCATTGCTGCAACAAATCAAATTCTTGTTAGTTATAACAGGTACCTGAAAGATCTCATTATTAATTTAAACTCAAATAATTTTGTAGCTACTTATGTTTATACTAATAGCTATGATATGGCCGTCGAAGTTGTACAAAACTACCAGCAATTCGGTGAGCATTCATTTTCGTTTTCATTAGTAGCTTGAAATTTGAAGTGCATCATGTGATCAACATACCAGTGACCATGAAAACACTGATATTGCAAGCATGATTAATGTTAACACTGCTTGCTGTTGAATTGGTGGAAGATTCAAGGGAAGAATTACATGCATACCACATGCGCCTAGAATGGAAGAGAGGGAGGGTTCGTTTTTGAGTCCACGGGCATACGGTATAGCATTTTGGTGTAGAGACTATATCAACTTGGTGGTTGAAAGTTGTTGTTGCAGGAATAGGTCCTCTTGGTTACATTCCTTATCAGTTGTCCAGCGGCGGGAGTGTTGATGGCGAATGCATTGTTGCAACAAATCAAATTCTTGTTAGCGGCAGGACTGTTGATGGCGAATGCACTGCTGAAACAAATCAAATTCTTGTTAGTTATAACAGGCACCTGAAAGATCTCATTGTTAATTTAAACTCAAATATAGTTATAACAGGCACCTGAAAGATCTCATTGTTAATTTAAACTCAAATAGATCTCATTGTTAATTTAAACTCAAATACTTTTGTCGCTACTTATGTTTATACAAATAGTTATGATGTGGTCGTCGAAGTCGTACAAACCTACCAGCAATTTGGTGAGCATTCATTTTCATTTTCATTAGTTGCTTGAAATTTGAAATGCATTATGAGATCAACATACTAGTGACCGTGAAAATACTGATATTGCAGGCATGATTAATGTTAACACTGCTAGTTGTGGAATTGGCGGAAGATTCAAGGGAAGAATTACATGCATACCACATGTGCCTTATTGTGGGGAAGATCGACACAAGTATCTATTCTTCGACGCATATCTACCAGAATTACTTTATATTTGCCATCCTTTTCTTTCCGCCATTGAAACTCACTACTCAAAACTAAAACTAAAAGTTTTGTCTTTTGTGCAGAGTCTCCATATATTGCAGCCAAAGAATAAAATACTAAGGCTCAACAACATCGATTGTCATCATCATCTCTCCAAAAGGATTGCACTCGAATTCTTCTCCATAATCCCATCCTTCGCCATGAAAATCTTTTGGATATTTTTCAAAACAATTTATTAAGCAATTTAATATTATAGAAATTTAGTGTAAATATGAAGCACCTAGAGACATGTTTGTTTTTTGTTTTTTCTTCATTGGGAACCCCTTGTAAACAAATCTCTGGAATATATGTTCTGAGAATTTTTCTTGTCTTCACAGATAAGTGATGTGCTTTGTTCAGTAGGTACATTTTATTGCATGATTTTTACTGCAACGAGATTTAAATGCCTACATGCATGGGGTTCTATCTCGTCCATCCAAGTTTAGCTAAGAACCTAAGGCTTGGAACTTTTGCATTCGGAACTTACGTTGCATTCAATGGATTACCAGCTCTCCATGTGTACTCTCAAATAAAACGTGTTGAGGTTTTGTGACGTGCAAAGAACACTTGTTGATTTCTATTTCCCCTCTGCTATCCCATTAATTGATCCAACAACAAGTGTACTCACGTGCTTTGGGTTCTGCTAATAAAATATATTTCTCT
>CBVK0102997961.1:0-17111 GCA_900067695.1 Picea abies | reverse complement strand
CAGAATAAATAAATGCATAACTCAACAGGGTACCTGGTTCTGATGCTATTTTCGTTGCCAGCTGCCTTGCTGCTGCTGCTCTCCTGCTACCTGCTACACAGCCCAGTCCTGTTGCAAACACAGAAAAATTGCCCAAAACTATTGTCCACCCTGCCAACTAGGAAAACGACCTAGCTCCAGGATATCTACGGATATCCTGGCCCTCCGAGCCCAAAACCTCTAGCAACCCTGATCCACTGTGTCAATCCCAAACACAAAATCCCTCTGTGGTCCAATACTCAGAATTCTCCCCAAAAAAATCATGGTCTCCTTCCTTCCTCCATTAAATTCCTTATCCCTTCATTTAATTACCCTTATCCATTCATTAATTCTCTTATCTTCTCGGGATCCTTATGTGATCCCTTCTTGTATACGTAACTTGATTAAATGTTATATTTTATTCTCCACCTTTAATTTAATACTTTATTAATTAATAATTAAATCAATCATTAACCATATTGATTAAAGAGTTAATTATACTTAAATTAATCATAATCAAGAATAACTAATTAATAATAAATAATTAGTTAAGGTTATTTTAATAAATAATTATAGTTTAGCTAATCTTTTAGGATTACATTATTAAATTAATTATAATTTATAATCAAGGGTCGTTACATACACCCACACTTCAGGAAACTTCGTCTCGAAGTTAAGGTATCTTATGGTACAAAGAACAAGAACATGGTTCACACATTCATAACAAGTCACTGATATTATTAGTCAGTAAATCAAGAAAACTCATACATACTAGTGTATATGTACAAGAAATGTATGTGTAGCTAGTACATACAATTCTCGTACATGTACTAATAATCAACTGTCATCCTTTAGTATTTTATGTATGCATCCAATCCAGTCAACAAGACTAGTCTTTTATAAAAGACAACAACCAATCCATTGTTTGAGAAATTCTTAAATTACAATTATTTGGTTGAAAATTTTTATTTTAATCAACTGTGGTTTAGTTACATAATAATGAATATTCATATATACACATTTTCCTTCATCAAATCCCACCACAAGACAGATCTCCATATAGTCTCAACTATTCTACTCATCCTTCCTCCCTAACCTACTTCCAACTCCATTCCTATCCGTATAATTAAGGGTCATTACATACACCCACCCTTCAGGAAACTTTGTCCCGAAGTTAAGGTATCTTATGGTACTAAGAACAAGAACATGGTTCACACATTCATAACAAGTAACCGACATTATTAGTAAGTAAGTCAAGAAAACTCATACATACTAGTGTATATGTACAAGAAATGTATGTGTAGCTAGTACATACAATTCTCGTACATGTACTAATAATCCAAACTGTCATCCTTTAGTAATTTATGTATGCATTCAATCCAATCAGCAAGACTAGTCTTTTATAAAAGACAACAATCAATTAATTGTGTGAGAAATTGTTTAATTACAATTGTCTGGTTCAATGATTCATTTTAAACAACTGTGGTTTAGTTACATAATAGTGAATATTCATATATACACATTTTTCTTCATCAAATCCCACCACCAGACAAATATCCATATAGTCTCAACTATTCTACTCATCCTTCCTCCCTAACCTACTTCCAACTCCATTCCTATCCGTCCTCTGCTATACTATCTTGGAGGGTTAGCTATACTGACCTAACTCCAAATAGAACCCGTAAGTGGAAGTGTCGCTATCTCGACCAAGCTTCCCTAGCAGGCAACTGACAGTCCTCATCACACGTCTGGGGAGCGTGAACCAACACCGTCCTCCCAGGACTTCAGGTTTCGGAGGATACACGGTGGGAAATGCCTCCACCCCTCCTAATCAGATCTAGGGTCCACCCCTACGATGGCCCACCCTACAATGGAGGATACACGGTGGGAAATGCCTCCACCCCTCCTAATAGAACCAGGGTCAACACCCTACAATGGAATTTACAGTGGCACCGTGTTGTTGGAGGTTTTGTCATCATTTATTCGGGTTTTGGTAGTGTCGTTACCTGAAATCATGCATTGATCCACATATCATAGAAATGCATCCAAACCAATATAAATTTCCAAATACAATATTCATACCATAATGTTTCTCGGTCAGTGTTCCTGATATACACTTTCATCATCATTATTCCTTGGCTATTTCATAGCCCATAACCTGCAGATTAGTCTGTAACACAAACTCACACATTTCTATGCATTATCATCTTGTAATTGCATACTAGCATCATTTCACTTTGGTATCCATGTACCGATAAGTTAACATCAAGTTTTTCAATTAGAAATAGATCTCATAATATCCCCTAATTCAATTTCGGCACTCATTCACAAAATTGTCATTTGCTCAAATTAGATTGCATAATACCCAACATCATCCTAATAGTATTTAAACATTCATTCAATTCACATTCTCACAATGTGTCGCAGCATATGCATCATCATCAATAACATTTAAACATTCGTAAAGTTTACATCCACATAATAGATCGCATTACATACATTATCATCAATAACATTTAAACATTCATAAAGTTTACATTCACATAATAACTCGCATTACATACATCATCATCAATAACATTTAATCATTCATAAAATTCACATGCATGCAGTAGATCTCATCATGTACATCATCATCATTAACATTTAATCATTCATAAAAGTTCATAAATTTTTAAAGTTTAAGTGTATCACTTAATAGTTTCACCGTGGCGAGAAAATAAAGTGTATAGGCCTCAGGTAATCCTGGTTGTCTAAGTCAAAAGGTGGTGTTACATACACCCCACCTTCGAGAAACATGTTCTCAAGGTGGTCAAAATAGTGAGGGATAATCTCGCCGTAGTGTCTCAGTGTCTTCCCAAGTAGCAGTTCCTGGACTATACTTGTCCTACTGGACTTGTCTGCGTTGTTGGCGATGATCGAGGTGTTGCGATCGCTGCCATTGAAATCCCTGCAGATTTTGTCTTTGGCGCATATCTGTTACCATATGGCAGTGGCCTTGAGCCCCCTCCCCTAGGAAATGTCCTCAAGGCCTTTCCTACGAATCCCGGGCAATGCGGAAAGGTCGGTCTTGCACCCCCAATCAAGTTCATATGTTCTTCCACATAACGTGCATTTTCCACTGCCTCCACTACTGAAGACGGCTTCCACATCCTCACCATAGCTCTTATCCTAGGGTTCAATCCATAGATGAAGCGCTCTGCCTGTCGTTGGTCACTATCCATATATGACACATATTTGACCAGTTCCATAAACCTGATCTCATATTCTTCTACCATTTTGTTTCCCTGTATTAAGGCATGAAATGCCCCAACCTGTTGCTCCTCGTAGTACGCCAGTAGATATTTCCTCCTGAACCTTTCCTCGAAAAGTTCCCAAGATACCATGTTTGGGGTAAGGTGCAGTTGTCTTTCCAGGTTACCCCACCAGTTCAAGGCGTTGTCCCTTAATTGAAAAATGGTGATCTTTGCCTTTGAGTTGGACGCATAGTCCCTTAAGGCAAAACACCTGGTCATGCCTTCCAACCATGACTCCATGCGTTCACTGGCGCGTCCTCCAGCAAACTCCGAAAGTTTGATCTTTTTCAACTCTCGCGTGATGTCTTCAGGTGGAGGTCCTCCCCCTGAATCCCTTGACGCTTCTGGATTACCCGCTCCAGACGGTGGGGGTTCCACTTCAATCCCTATCGGTTGTCGCCCCTTTAAAGTCTCATTGATGGCTTCCAACGAGCGCAGTATGAGGGCTAGCTCGGGCGATGGTGGTGGTGGCGCTAGAGGTGCTTGCGACGACGCTCCCCCGCCTCGACCTCCTCGAGTCCTGACCATCCTGAGTGCTTTGACCTGCATCAACCAAAGTTGTCAGGGTGAGTTCCAGGATGTTTTAAATTGGTGCTACTAAACTTTAGAAATGGGGTTAGGCATAATTTTTCTTTACTTGTCTGTAAACAGACATTACTCCATTAGGGGATTGGCTCGGTTAGGGTTAGGTTTAAGCATCTAAGCTTCATTTCTTTGCCCCTACGAAAACAACTATTGGTTCTTTTGCCCTATGGCTACGCTAGATTTGTGCCTTACTCACCACTTCCTAGGCTTACGCTCCTAATGCATATGCCGCCTCGTTCCCACTTGTGCTAGTCTGAGCCCTTTTAGTTTACGCTTACAACTTGATTAAAAATGACTTCCTTCCTTATGTTTATTAATTTGCGCCAAGAGGCGTACACCTACTGACAATGGACACAATCAATGATCTTTTAATCTTAATTAACCTAAAACCATTATCTGATGGCTATGTATTAAAGATGCTAGCATATTCTTAGTCATCCTCCAATATCAATGGGTCTGATTTATCATTCATAACTTTCTTGCATTTATCACAGCATCCGTTAACATGTTTACTTTTTAATATTTACCTAATCACATAAAAATGTTTTAAGGTTATATAATTACTACGTTTAATAATTAAATAAGATAAATCCGCGGAATCTAAATAATTATCCCCGTCTTCCAGCCGCGTTTCTGCGTTCACCAGCGCTATGTGCCTTTCGGCACTAGTGTTCTTCTTAAGGCGTTTTACTTGGTGGGTGGTCTTGGATACAACAGTTAAAGTATTTATAAGTAAACTTATTTGTAAAAGAAGAAACGCACGGTGCGTTGGTAGGGCGGACTTTGTAAGGGATTTCACGGTGGAAGGAGGTTCGAGGTTCAATCCTCGCACAGTCCATAAAAATTTATACTTAGCCCTAACTAATATTTTGTTAATCTTTTAATAAAATTAATAATGTTAATTAATTTAATTAATTATTAATTAAATTTTAATTATTTATTTATTTATTTTATTATTATTATTATTATTATTATTATTATTATTATTATTATTATTATTATATATATATATATATATATATTTATATTAATATTAATGTTAATATTAATATTAATATTGAGTTTTAAACTTATTATTAAATTTATAAAAATGTAAAAATATTTATTCAAATTATTATGAATTATTCTAAATAAAATATAATATAAAAAAGTCTACATATTTTGAAACTATGTCATTTATTATGTTCCTTACAACTTTTACTATTATTTTTTACTCTCATCTTTTAACTTTACATTAATCCAACTTACTTGAAAACTATCATTAATGGCATAATATACACTAAGTTTCACTAGATAACACCTCTCACATAGTGTGACTTATCACGTTTTTAAAGTGATGTGGAATATGCTTTTACTATTATGCTGGTTTTTTTATGAGGCTCATTTTAGACACAAATTTACTCTAGCTCTAAATCCACTCTAAGAGGGGAAGGGGATTTTTATTTCAATGACATACTGCCAAAGTCCAAAACAAGTAATGAAGATCTGAACAAGTTTCACACCTAATTCTTGGGACAAAAGAGATGTATCATTTATCCTCCAACCCCCATACACTTTAGGTTTACATATTGATTCTCATTTTATAAGAGGAATTCCATATTTTTCTCTCCCTCTTGACTAGAGAAATCTTATAGAGATATCAGTGATTTTATTTAAAATTCACTTAAGGGTGATTTCCAATGAGCTCTAGTATACATGAATGGACTTTGACAATTTTTGTCAAGATTAGTCACCCAACTAAGGAAAACAATTGGTGACACCATAAGGATATCCTTTTCTCAATATTGTGCACCAACAATATCCAATATCCTCTCCTACAATCATTTATCTTAATGAAAAAACCCAAATATTTTAATATTTCATAATATTAAGAATCTCAAAATATAGGATTCTACTAATAGAAAATATCCTTGTAAGATGAATCAATTCAAAACATGTTATAGGCTTGTTTGTATTTAAGATATTTCCTATCACTAAAGAGAACAATTTTAAATGCAATCAATGACTCTATCTTCTGTAACATCCATAGTTTTAATCCCCCAAAATTATAATGTAATTGTGTAAATGCATTTTACGCTAGTGAGCTAATATGTTTTGGCTAGAGATATTGTACCAATTAATATGTATGAGGGATGAGATATATATAAATGTACAATGTAATCATTAATAAAAATGATAATTTTTGGTTGCGATACAAGAGGGATGATAACAATGGGGTGTTGTGATTCCACAAGAGAGGGGAATGAAGAGGGATCGAAGGGGTTACAAATTTCTATTAATTTAGCCATCTCCATATTAATGTTTATAACCTTAGAATTATAAAAAGATATATTAAATTGAGGTAAAAGTGGTAGGTGGTAAAAGTCAACTCACCTTTATGATAGCATGGGATGTGTATAAATACTTTTTGAGAAATGTGAGTGTCAATCTTTCATGATAAGAAAAAGAAATTTGAGCTCATTTTTGGGACAATTTTTACATGCTAATTTTGGGCAGCAAGAGGGGATTTGAGTGCTGGGAAAGAACACTAGCCATGATAGCCATGGAAAGACAACTTGTTGGGATTAGAATTATGTGAAAAATAAGGTTGTATGCTTATAATGATGGCTATATGCATGTAATGAGGATTGTATTACTGCAAGGGGTATTTCATGTTGACAAAATTTCCAAAGAGCCTAGAGAAGGCTAATAGGAACATGCCTGGAGCAACTGATAATTCATGGAGTCTATAGCTACGATATTTCCTATCCAACCGAGTGCATTGGATCCCTGGAGGGAAGTGGGAAGGTTAGAGATATTGCATCATAGAGAAGGGGGTTCCCGTTCTTTGGGTTCTACAAGTTGAGGGGAAAGAGAACTAGTGGATTGGAATTGTTGTAGAAGTAGAACATGCAGTTTAGTATAATAAATGTGGACACTACAGAAACAAGAGAGTCAGACCTCCTTATGGACTCATAGTCTCAAGTCGGGTTGGATTGTTGTTGAGAGAGTTGAACATCGCTTCCTATGGATGGGAGGAACATCCCTTGTATGCATCTAGTCAGTTTCCCCATGAAAATATAAGCTTTTTGTTGCATTGTATGTTTAATTTCCACTATGTAATAATTTCATTTGAACATTGTGTTCTATTGCTTGAATGGTTCCATTCATGTTTTTATAAATGTTATTAATTGCATTAGCAATTTAGTGTTCTTCTTGCTATAAGTTTTATTTGCATGAGATAAAATTTCATTTTGTTGATAATGAGTATTTTACATATTCATAAACATAACCAAAACTGACAATTAATATATCACCAAAATATAAAAGGATAATCCTACTAATTCTTTTAACAACTAGAAACAAAAGTAGAGAGGACAAACAGAATACTTGTCTAAGACCCCTAGAGGGATTAAATAAATTATAGGTTGAGCCATTAATGGGGATTAAAATTTTTACTATAGACCAGTATTACCCTGTGCCAAATATCATGTTAGGGTGCATTCCTAAATGTGTTAGGATGAGTCTCTCACATAAAACTAGTTGACTTAATCAATTGATTTAGAGAGGTTTATTTTTAGACATATAGATTGGAGTCATTTAGAGTTCATGGTATGAAGGACTTACTAGGATCTTCCTTTGGAATCATGAATTTGATGACCATTTAGGAAGACCAATTGTTCCATATTTTAATAACTAAAGACCACTTTTAATAAAAAAGGCATAGTGTGAATGCAATAAAGGTAAGAGGACTTACTAAAAGGTTCTGCTTCTAGAAGGATCATCCTCTAGAATCTTCATAGGTAATTGGTAGCACTACATAAAGTTGTTCAAGCAATGTAATGGGGAATTCAGAAAGTATTGTGTTTGGATATGTTGAGTCTCCATTTTGACACTTCTAATGCCCTATATTACCCCCTATCTAAGACTATTTTACCTATGTCATGTGTATCTAATTGATTGTTTCCTCCATAAATACACTCGATGACCTTGTTCACGTGCATAAGAGGTAACTTATGATTAAAGCATGATTTGTTTAGTTTTATTGAGTTAATTCGATTAAATGCTTGATTATGTATGATCCTAATCAATTTGACTCTTAAGTAGCATGATCTGGTACCTAGTCTATTCTGGTACCAAGGCTCCACCTATTCCGATACCAACCTATGCTAATCTGATACTAGAAATAATTCAAAATTTTGGAAAGCTTCTAGAGGAAACTCGGGCACATGGGTTTTGTCCAGAATGATGTTTTCATGAGGACACGTGTGTCAGACTTCACCTAGATCACACGTGTTGACTTCCAACTCAGGGGGAATGATTCTGCCAAAATTATTAAAAAAACTCAAGTTGCCAACTTGCACCTCGATTTTCGTGCATATGATATCAGACCTAGAAATTCTAAAACATGGGTTTTGTCCAAAATATGATAAATTGAGTATAATCTAGGCTGTTTTTCAAAATTAGAATTGGTTTGGGAGATATGGGTGGGGGACTAACTCGAATATGCCCAAATTGTTAAAAAACACAGATTTTTGGGATTTATCCTAAAATTGTAAAAATTGTTTTCTTAGTTTGGGGATTCCATTTCATCCATTCCTCCATGGATTTTATGTATAAATAAGACCTCATAGGTCTGACTAGAGAGGAATTATCATGATGTAAGAATGGTTCTTAAAGGATAATTGTTATGATGTAGAATGGATTCATGAAAATGACTTTTTTTGTAAACCTACTTGTTGGAGATTAATGCAAGATTGAATTCAGTGATTTTGTCTCTCTTAGAAGTTAACATACGGTGATCTAAAAGCTTCCATGTTGGCATCGACAAGGGCCATCGATACATCTTGGTAAGCTTATTGTAAATTGTTAGTGTAGATTTTCATTTCATATATTTGTTATTTTGATTTTATGATATTTTGTTTGATTTTACTATTCGAATTTGTTGCAAAGTATGGTAATGCAGGAATAGTTGGATCTCCATATTTCACCATACATGAGCTTTAATGGAGCATCCCACTTGTTATTTTAGTTTCTCTCGGAGATAGATCTTAAGTTCATATTTTCATTTCATGAGCCTCTAATGAACAGATTTGTCACCTAAGAAATAACCTTTTGATTCACTGTTTGCTTGAGAAGTTTCGTTATCAGTTTTCTCTTCTAAGTTTGGAGTGGTATTGTTGAAATGTGCCCAGATTTGTTTGCTAGTTGTTGTTAAGAGTAACAACTACAGATAACTAATTCAAAGTCCATATTTTCACTTCATGAGCTTGTAAATGGACAAGGCATTATCTGAGCAAAATCTTTTGAGTGCATGATTGCAAGTTTTGCTTTCTAATTTATGAATTGTGTGAAGAGTGTTATCGATGAAGTGTGAAAATAAAGTATTGGTTTTTATATGGTTTTCTTGATTGAACTATACTCATCAGACATAGGAACCTATCTGTTATCGGTACATATAGTGCATCAACTCTTTTGATTACGAATCCTGGTTGATAATTTATGTTTGGTAATATATTATGCAAATAATTGCACCAACATTTTGGTGCCGTTGTCGGGGAGTTGTAAACGGTAATAGGTAGTATTAGAATTAGATTTATTTAATGGTTTTGGATTGGTTTTATGGATGACCTATCAAGTTTGGTGTGTTTTTCTTTTGCAAATAGTTTTAAAATTTGGATCTTTAATGATAAATCATGTTTGGGGTGCTGTAAGAACCCCCTGAGCACTAATATGTGTTGTGAAACAAGTATCATCAACCAGCTAGATTAATTCAAGGATGATCAAGAGCTTGAAGAATGTTCTTCCAAGAACTTTCTCGCATTCTGGCAGCAGCTGGGATATCCTCCTCTTAGGAAGAGCATATCTTCACAACAGTCAAGAATCTAGTTGTCTCTCCACATGAAGAGTTAGAAGTCCCGTCAGATTCCTCTTGTCAATTTGTTGAAGGGAATAAAGAATCATGGATAGAATTCAATGGAGAGAAACCAGTGGAACCTGATATTGAGGGATCCTTAGCATGTCTCTCAGCAGATCTTGTATGTACTCCAAAGACCAATTATCTTGAAGAGGATAATCTGCATTACATGTTAGAGGAGGACATTCGATGTGACCTAAACAAAGAAGAGAAACAATAATATAGTGATCATATTGAAATATGGTTTCAATTAGTTATTAGGTCACACCACTCTTTTATTTATTTCTTGATCTCATCATCAAAGCAACTGGTCCTTCATACTCCGGTATGCATTAAAACTTATGTTTTAAACCTGAGTATGTATATATTTCTAACCCTGTTACGCACATGGCTTCACTGGAAGTATTCCTATACTTGAAGGACATTTTCTTTTGTTCAATTAGAGTAGGATAGGTAAATAAATAAATAAATGTTGCACATAAGTACAACGCAACCTATCTTTCATACTTTTCATAAATGGGAATGTCAAAAGCTAATAAAGCAATCAGTTTAAGATCTTTTGTTCCTATAATAGATTTGTTTTTAAAAGTTATGATGATTTTGTTTGGAATCTTATGAGAAGGGAATCTCTTCATCCTCCGAATGCACACATGATACTAAAAGGGTTTCAAAAGCGGAGAAGACATCCTTGTCAACGAAATATAACACTTAAGGGAGTGTTTCATGACCTATTTCTTGAAAATTCTTATTTTTCCTTTAGTTGTTAAAAATGATGCATTCGTGCTTTATCATTACCTATCTATTTTAAGACCATTATTTCACAAGGATAATCAATTCAGTGATCTTTTTAATAGAAGTTGAAACTAAATTCTAATTCCAAACCATTTTATTCATAGCTAATAATTCAACTTTTGACATTTTCCCTAAATTTTTTGTTTTTAAGCATGAATAAAAATCTATTTTTAATTAGTTATATTGGTTTGTTTTTAGCAGGTGTTCACAATTCTCTGAGAATTCTTTTTAGCATCTCACATTGTTTGCATGAGGCCATGCAAAACCTTAGGCATGGGGGAGTGGTTGTCGAAACCTTCATATTCCTTTGCAACTTCTGTCGGCGAGGCTAAATCAACATGTTCGGTGTTGGGATTTGATAGTCATTTCCAGAATTCCGGTACCATTCTATTCTAGTAATGCAGAATTGCGTTCATCCGGTACTGCAAACAATGTTTTCCTCTGAGCTATTCCGGTACTAAAGAACAACCCTGCGTCCATCCGGTACTGGTAATAAGGTGTTGGTAGCTCTAATAATATATTTAAGTTTTGCTGCTCGATTCAAGTACTAGGACATATAAATTCAACATTTTTCATTTTACTAAAGGAATTAGACTAATTATGTAGTAAACATATGGTTACTCTCAATTATTGCACGCTCCCTACCATGAAATTTTGCAAGCCCTCCTATACATCTCCTCATATATTATCACTGAATTCCTTGGTGAAGTGGTTGTCGCCATGAATGAACACAAATCATCCATCATATGCCCCTTGCATGTTCTTTCTATCAAGGATCATTTAAGTCTTGTGTTGAATTATTTTTACTCTCATGCACATCTTCCTCCTACATTTATACACTCAACCTTGAATGAATCATCCTTACTCTCATTTAAGAAGATATTTTCACATTTAACTGTATATGATAATGGGTGCACTTGTCCTATTACCTCATTATTTTGAAGAAGTGATTGCTCATTGAAATATCCATTGAAAAGTGGTGACACCATTATGTATAGTACTAACCTAGTTGATTCAACAAGTTCTTATCCAAGTTTATCTTTACAAGTTTCTCTTGCGAGGTATTGATGAAAACCTCATGTGGTGGATCGCCCTTGCAAAACCACAATGAACTTTCATGAGAACCCTAATAGGATTAACTAGAGGGAACTCTTAGTCATTATCCGAGACGTTACATTATACATTGAATAGCTGATGATTTAAGTTGAATGTGGATGATGTCACTCTTGGGATAATTGCAAACAATTAGTTATGTGCCTAATAAATCTAAAACACTCTCGTACCACCTGCCTTCCTTATACTCTAAAAATTGTCAATGAACAGTATGCATTATTCTAAATCTTTTGAGTAATATAATAAAAAGGAAGTATCAAGAAGTACAAGTAAAATCGTTGGGGTACTGAACAGGCCTGCTGGCAGTGGGGCCATGCTTTTATGGTACTAAGATAAGCCCATCGAGGTACTGAATAGGCCTGCTGGCAGCAGGGCTATGCCGGGTAAAAGGAGTTGAAAAACATAAAGTGGCACACTTAAAACTAAACATAAACCCTTTGGTATCATTCTGAAGCAATCATTATCAAATCAAGGCTAGGAGATGACCTTTATATCTCTTGGATGATGTTCTTAAGAACCTTCAAGTATCCACTTTAGAGTTCTATCTTTAAAATAAATAGGTTTTCATGAGAAGTGGGACCCTCATTATATGTAATTCACCTTACCTAAACAAGAATAACTTCATCTCTACAAACTTGGATCTGAAATGAGTAAATCATCTTGGGATGTATTCCTTTATGTGTTCCCCTCTTCAAATGATATCTAAACTATGCTGATATCACTTTTGTTTTAAAGGTAATCTAGCCATGGGGAGCTATTAGTCAAAGTCATTATGAAAACTCTTGGCCACTATCCTATAATAATATTAGAGTCACATCCATCCATTTCTCCTAACTTTGATTGAAAACAGATTGGATAAGACTTAACTTTAGGGAATGCTTGATCGAGTGAGGAGTATCATCAATTGTGAAATTTTGAAGATTATTGTTGCATGAGGACATGCAATGCATTAAGCATGGGGGAATGTTGAGTCTCCATTTTGACACTTCTAATTCCCTATATTACCCCCTATCTAAGCATATTTTACCTATGCCATGTGTATCTAATTGACAGTTTCCTCCATAAATACACTCGATGACCTTGTTCACGTGCATAAGAGGAAACTTATGATTAAAGCATGATTTGTTTAGTTTTATTGAGTTAATTCGATTAAATGCTTGATTATGTATGATCCTAATCACTTTGAATCTTAAGTAGCATGATCTAGTACCCAGTCTATTCCGGTACCAAGGCTCCACTTATTCTGGTACTAACCTGTGTTAATACGGTACTAGAAATAATTCAAAATTTTGGAAAGCTTCTAGAGGAAAATCATGCACATGGGTTTTGTCCAGAATGATGTTTTCATGAGGACACATGTGAGAGAATTCACTCATATCGCACGTGTGGACTTTCATCTCAGGGGGAATGATTCTGTCAAAATTATTAAAAAAACTCAAACTACCAACTTGCACCTCGATTTTCATGCATATAGTATCAGATCTAGAAATTCTAAAACATGGGTTTTGTCCAAAATATGATAGATTGAGTAAAGGCAAGCCGTTTTTCAAAATTAGAATTGGTTTGGGAGATATGGGTGGGGGACTAACTTGAATCTGCCCAAATTGTTAAAAAACACAGATTTTTAGGATTTATCCTAAAATTGTAAAAATTGTTTTCTTAGTTTGGGGATTTGGTTTCATCCATTCCTCCATGGATTTTATGTATAAATAAGACCTCATAGGTTTTATTAGAGAGGAATTATCATGATGTAAGAATGGTTTTTAAAGGAGAATTGTTATGATGTAGAATGGATTCATGAAAAAGACTCTTTTTGTAAACCTACTTGTTGGAGATTAATGCAAGAATGAATTCAGTGATTTTGTCTCTCTTAGAAGTTAACATATGATGATATAAAAGCTTCCATGTTGGCATCAAAAAGGTCCACCGATACAACTTGGTAAGCTTATTGTAAATTGTTAGTGTAGTTTTTCATTTCATATATTTGTTATTTTGATTTCATGATATTTTGTTTGATTTCACTATTCGAATTTGTTGCAAAGTGTGGTAATGCAGGAACAATTGGATATCCATATTTCACCATACATGATCTTTAATGGAGCATCCCACTTGTTAGTTTAGTTGCTCCAGGAGATAGATCTTAAGTTCATCTTTTCATTTCATGAGCCTCTAAAGAACAGATTTGTCACCTAAGAAAGAACCTTTCGATTCACTGTTTTCTTGAGAAGTTTTGTTATCAGTTTTCTCTTCTAAGTTTGGAGTGGTATTCTTGAAATGTGCCCAGATCTGCTTGCTAGTTTTTGTTAAGAGTAGTAGCTACAGATAACTAATTCAAAGTCCATATTTTCACTTCATGATCTTGTAAATGGACAAGGCATTATCTCAGCAAAATCTTTTGAGTGCATGATTGCAAGTTTTGATTTCTAATTTATGAATTGTGTGAAGAGTGTTATCATTGAAGTGTGAAAAAAGAGTATTGGTTTTTATATGGTTTTCTTGATTGAACTATACTCATCAGACATAGGAACCTATCTGTTATCGACACATATAGTGCATCAACTCTTTTGATTACGAATCTCGGTTGATAATTTATGTTTGGTAATATATTATGCAAATAATTGCACCAATAGGAGGGATATCTCATTAGGAGGTTTCCCCTCGAAGAGGCAAGTGGACAGGAGTGGATCCCTTCCTTAATATGATCTATTCTATGATTTTTCCCTACATTAATCGTTTGATAATAATAAAGTTGGGTTTCTTCTGTATTAATCTTGGATCTATTGTGGTGTTTATGTATTTGGTTGTTTGGTACTTAACATTGGATCCATTTAGAATTCATGGTATGAAGGACTTACTAGGATCCTCCTATGGCATCATGAATTTGGTGACCATTTCGGAAGCTAAATTCTTCCCCATAGATGTTTTTTTCTAGCACAATTTTTTACATTTCAGTTATAACGTAGAAATAATTTTGTAAAAATCATTACATAAGGAGATCAGTTTAAAGATGTCAAGGGAAGAAATATCATTAAACTTAGGGATACAATCAATGAAAGTGGAGTTTAAGTACTTAAGTATCATACTACATGATCGAGATTAGTCAACATCCATCAATAGGTAGAGACCTATAATATCAAAGAAATATTTGAAGAATTCTATTAGCTAGCCATCCGAACTAGGTGAATTGTCAAATTGTATCTTGTCAATGACTTGTAGAAATTCATCCTTGGATATCTCATTCATTAAATAATTAAATTAAATAAACACAATTTCTTGACATTCAACATAGTTGAAGATAAAAATTTATGAGCACATAAATATAAAAGAAGATAAAAAATATTTTTATTTGAAATATATCAAAAAATAATATTTCCTTTTACATATTCCTGGAAATTTAAATGCATTTGTCATATAGACTGGGATTGGGGCTCCCATGGACCATAAGAGAAATATGTACAAGAAATAGGATTGTTGAAAGAAGAAGTGGGCGACAGTAGAGTTTAATACCTGAAAAGAAGAAATTGAAAGGTATCAATCTTTGGTTAGACATTTCTATTTAAAAAGGTGGAATAATTGGATTGATAAACAACAAAGGATGTGATCACTATAGACTTAAAGTGATGGTACATATCACCCCTTTTTCTTTGTTGGTGCCTTTTTATTGTTGTCGTCGACGACTACTAGAATCGTGCCAACTGTCTGTTGCCTTTCGTTGATGACCTGCTTCAATTCATTTTCAACCCATTCTTCAATGTAGCTTCTCAAGGGGGTGACATTGATATCATTCCGTATTTTAATATTGAAAAGTTCCTTTTCTAATTCCCTTAGATCGATAGAAAGATTACGCAGAGCCTGATAAATTTCTTCATTTTGCACCGAATAGTCGACTAGCTAGTTGTCAACGACATCTTCACCATATTCAAGGATGCTATAAAACTTTTCTAAAGATAACACCTTAAAAATATCAACTTGTTTATCGAAGGATTTCTTTGTTAAGGGCAAGGAGTTGATGATTAACTTGGGGTCTTGGACCTCGTTGGTCCTTCTGGCTAAGTCTATTTTGGTTAGCTTTGTGAGTAATTTTTCTTTCTTTGATATGACTTGTTCACATGACTGGACAACTAGATGCAAGTTCTTCACTTTCTCTTTCCAACATGCATTTAATTGAGTGATCCAGTTTTTGGAGGGGAGATCTTGTTGTCTTCTTCTCGTTTTTGTTATGTTGTTGACATGGCTGCTAAAAGGAACGACTGTGTCTAAATAGAAATGTTCTTCATTTTTTAAATCCACCTGCAAATGTTCGAGCAAACTATTTTCCCTCGTTCCAAGGGAAGCCATGCTTTGTGATGTTTCCCACGCCTCAACAATCAGTTCCATTCTTTTCTTGATATTGTTCTCCACATATCCTCTACACGATGCAAGGAGGTTGGAGAACCAAATATCAATATAACATAGCAAATCCTCAGAAAAAGTACTCAACTCCTTGAAAAAGAGATAATTTCAGATAATAAGCCTTTTTGAGGGGGAAACCTCCTTTTACCGCACTTAAATGTTCAAGTACAAGATGATTCAAAATGAAAATGTCTTCTTGGTATATATAGGAGACTAGGAGGTATAATTACAACTAATGGCCTATAACCTTCTTTAAGCATGAAACATGAAACACTGGGTGTACTCGTGAAGATGCAGGCAACTCCAATTTGTATGCCATAGTACCAATCTTTTGCAACACCTTATAAGGGCCATAGTACTTTGGTGATAATTTATTATCCTTCTTGGCTTGCTTGAGGAACATCTGTTTGTATGGTTTTAGTCTTAAAAACACCCAATCCCTTACTTCAAAACTTCTTTCACTACGATGTTGATCTGCTTGTTGTTTCATGCGATCTGCTTGTTGTTTCATGCGATTTTGTGCCATGGTCAGGTTTTCCTTTAAGATTTGGAGAACTTATTGTTGATCCTCGATGTGATATTCCACTGCTTGAACCTTAGATTTTTCTTTTATAGAAGAAGTGATGGAAGGAGGGTGGTATCCATAAAGTGCCATAAATGTTGTCATTTTTTTTGCAGTATGAAAGGAAGTGTTATACCACCATTCTGCCAAGGGTAACCATTTCAATCATTGTGTTTGTTTATCAGAGACAACGAAACGAAGGTAGCCTTCCAGAAATTTGTTCACTATCTTGGTTTGTCCATCAGATTGAGGATGATAGGATGAGCTATGAGCCAATTGAGTACCCAAACAAGAAAATAATTCTGTCCAAAAATGTCCAGTGAAGATGGGATCTCTGTCACTTACAATAATCTTTGGGCTTCCATGTAGCTTTTGAAGCATCTCCATGAATGTGGTGGCAACTATAATAGCTTTGAAGGGATGAGAGAGTGCACAAAAGTGTGCATACTTGGTCAGT
>CBVK0102997953.1:0-15721 GCA_900067695.1 Picea abies | reverse complement strand
AACCTGCATGCAGGGGTACCATGGGATGACTACTCCAAACCCCCACGCCTTCCATTTATGGATTGAGCTGAGGTTTCAACCACTGCTCAAAATTCATTAACTACATTCATCCATGGCGGGTGGCCGAGACTACAGGCACAAGAGACGACCATGTGCCTGCTTTCCAAGGCTCGGAGGCTAGCCTCCTCTTCTTCTGGCTCAACCCTCAATATAACCCAGGGCCATGAACCCACACCTATCTTCAAATGCATTTCGACACTTCCCCTTTCGGGGATTCCCACTTGCTAAGTCACATAATTCCCGATCCGCGATTCCACGAAATCACGCACCCAGATCAACGGTTAGATCTGCCTTAAAACAAATGACCAGGGTGATTCCTCGAAGGTCTCGAGTCATCGGATCTACACGACAGTGCTAACCTTCTTTCTTAGACCCACTTGATGTGACCAAGTGTTATGATCGTGGGCCCAACTCCCGGGGCTTCTCATTTCGCGATTTTGGGATGGGAAGGATCCGACCCCATGTTCTTTAGACTCTCGATAGCCGAAAAGCCGAAACATTAGATCTAATGGCTCAGATCCTTCCTCGATCAATGGTCTCGATTGTATCAGAACTTCTCGTACTGAGGATCCCTGATGCACCTTTTCCCCGTTGTCTCGGTAGCCGAAACAGTCAATCGACTGCCATCTGTCTCCACGGGATCGGATGCCGAAACAGTCAATCGACTGCCATCTGTCTCCACGGGATCGGATGGCCCAGATTAATTCTTTGCTTGACGTTTGATCTCAGGCCTCTGCCCTGGCATTAAACCTCGGGAAACTTCACGTTCCCCAACTTTCTAGATGACCGTTGATCTGCCTCGTCGATGGATGTTCGCCGTTGAAAGGCGATCTTGCCTGCTTGCTTGATTTGTGTCACTGTTCAATTGCTCTCGGTGCTGTAGATAGTTAAAATGAAGATTTGGCCGACTAGACTTAGGCTTGGGAAGACAAAGGCTTGGTGATGGAGGATAAAAGGAGGAGGAATCGATCACTTAGAAGAGATAGAGAAATTTCAGGACCGATCTCTTTCGGGCAAAATGACAGAGAAAAACTGGTCGATAGAGAAGGATGACTGTGATAAAGAAAGATACATGTCGGGAGGGAAAATAAAACCACAATTGAGTTTGCAGAAGGGGACAAACAAGGAAAAAATGCAGACATAGGAAAAAAACATAGACACCTAAGGTCATGACAGGATTATGTGATACCAAAACAAACTTCAAATTGTTAATCATAAAGACGTGTTCTTATATTTATTTAGATTAACAAATGAAACATTCTTAATTTATCTATAATTAATCTTTTCTTAAGGCTCACAACCTTAAGATAGTATAAAAGATAATCAAATTTAAGACTAATGGTATTTATAATAATACAATTTTTTTTGTCTTAATATTTTCTTAAAATTTAAGTTTTTTTCAATTTTCAATTTAAATATTTTGTGTGATTATAAAAAATTATCTCAAAATTTTAACTATTTATGAAAGTTTTTTATTTATTTTTATTAAAATTAAATTCAAGTTAAACACAATTACAATACAATAAAAAAAAACTCTATATTCATATATTAAAAATATGAATTTAAAAATTCAAAATAAACATTACCATTTCAAGGTGGTTCATCAATTAGCAATAAAGAAAACTCCCTTCGAATTAGTTGAAGTAAAGTGTGGACATTTCTAATTCTAAGTGCATGGGGCTCACATTCCTATTGATGAATGGTTTATTAAGGTAGGACGTATAACTTGTCAACAAAGCAATGCCTCGTTACTTTCAAAAAGTTACAACAATAATGGAAACATTCCAGTAATGAATGAGATATGAAAGAATAATGTTGTAACGATAAATTTGAAGGGAAGCGAGATGATCATCATGAAAAAGTGTTTTTTTTGGAATATTGTCACATTTGCATATAATTTTTACAATTAAGAATAACACCTTTTCCATATAATTAGTATAGTTTTCGATGATGTAAAAAGTACGTCGCTATAAGGTGAAAATGTCGAAATGTTTTCTTTTTAAATTTCATTGAAGATTAGAGCAATATGAAATATAGAAGTTCAAAACTTCCTAATTCACTTGAATTTTTATGAGATAATCTCCGATTGTTTTTGCTAAGTCTTTGTAGAATAAAAACAATTTAAGTGGAATGAAGCTAACAAATTATAAAGGAAGTGGAAGAGATGACAAATCAAGTTTTATCTTGATATATATTGCATAATGATAACGAGATATCTAAACTCAATGAAAAGCTATTTGATTTGTCCATGGTCTACAGGGGTGTATATGGATAACACTTAGCTCAAACAAGGAAAGAAAACAAACAATTTCAAATACAGAACAAGAGCAATGGACGATCAAACGTTTGATGCATAACCATGAGAAACCTCTTTAGCTCATGTGCAAGACCTATATCATATACCATTTTACCAAACAAGATATTAAAAGCTCAGAAATCCAACAAGTGTACACTTACATGTAGATAAGGTAAACTAAGAACACTATCATCATCTGAAAGCACATATTGTTGCATTCCAAGAATTTGTTGTATGAAACCTAAGGATCATAGATAACACTTTTTTGAAAACATATCAGATTTTATGAATTTGATCTCGCCTCAAAACACATTTTTCTCCCTATGATGGAATGTTACTATTAGTTGCCATTGAAGCACTTCAAATATATTTTTAGTGTAGGACTAAGTGATCAAAAGTCATCATTGTTTGTTTCAAGTGAATGCTCCATTTATCATTAGGGGACATGCTTCACTCATCATCATGAGGGAACATGATTCACTCATCATCATAAGGGAACATGTTGATTTTTTTTTCCGATCTATGATATAGTCATCAATTTGCAACAAAATAATTTGAAGAAAAATATTAGTAACTTTTTCTATAAACCATTTTGGAAAGATTTCAAAATCACAAGTGTTTTATGAGAGTGAGAATATTGCATACAATCCCAAATGCATACAATGGAACAAGTTCCAATTATCCGAGACATTCCTTCCTACAAAAATGTTTTTGCATCATTGTTACGCTTTGCAATGGTTTGTTCTATTTAGCATTAGTTCATTTTTCTTTAATTGGTCCTAAAACTAAGCTATTACACCATCACTACAAACAAATTTGATGGTACGTTAGCACTAGTTCATATTATGTAATTTGGCCTAAAACAAAGCTATTGCATCATCACTATTAAAAAATTATCATCATACATAAATTGACCAACAATAACCATGAATAAAAGTAACTATAAAATATAATAGTAATTTGGCCTGCACATCTATTTACATTGTTCATAGAGGAAGCTCCATATGCATATGATAACATTTTTTTGATACACTTGGTTTACAGTAAAGGACCAAGATCTTGGAGAGATAATTTGGTTAGGGCCTATAATCTCTAGGCACTAAATATGTTGTCCAAAAGGAAGGAGTTTTTAAAATGTAGATCCAAAAGAGTGGTTATGTGAATATGATGGCTCAATATCAATGTTCTAGGCAAGGTGATATCTTTGACGCTGGTTTCATGGATTTTGGAAGGGTGGATGTTGAGAATGGTTGAAGGAATGCATATTTGAAGTTGCATTTTGTAGTTGTTCAATAATAAGAAAAACATAAAGTGTTGTAGCTTGAAAAATATGAGAAGGTCTGCATACATGAGGGAAAAAAATAAATGAGATGATTAAAGGAATAATCTTAAAGTTTATGGAAAAAAAACCATTTATTACTTAGCAAGCAAACATACTAACTTGAAAAAATTAGAGAAATGGTAGGTGAAGACCCATGATACATAGGGCTATGGGAATGAGAATGAAAATCTGTACATTTCAACACCCACACAAAAAATGGGTAATCAATAATTAATAAACACCCAAAAAATAACTACTTGGGTTTTTGTGTCAAATACAATTAATAGTCCAGAAATTTTTATGAATGTAGAGTTGCAGTTTGATACCACAATGTTTTGCAACTTGAGTTTCTTTTGAGATCATTACAACTAAATGGGTAACTTATAGAAATCTTTTGGTGAAAATGTATTCAAAGTGGATATTAAATCAAAGATCAAGAAAGAAAAATAGGAATTTGAGAACTTACAAGTTGGAAGGGAAGTCCAAATGGAAAAAACACATAGGTATACACATATGAAACTTTTTTGTTGGTGTGATGATATCTGTTATCAATGTCCCTTTGCACCATAAAAATTATTTGTGCAAATGTGGTAAATTAAACATGAAAAACAATTATAACGAAGACGGTGGAAATGTAGAAATAATCTCATAAGCGTAATCAAATTATTGTATAGACATAGGATATATATAGATTTTTCTTTATGCACAACCCCTTCAAATATGCCAATAAAATGAAAAATGTATCTATATTGCAAGTGAATGTAGGGTAACTATTCAACCTTATTCATGTGATGAAGAAGTTGTTTGGAAATGATCCAACTTTCAAGATTGTAGAAATGAGATGTGGGAAAGGTGGTATCTAGATTTGTGATTCTAAATAACGGATTAAGTACAAAGAAGACTAAAGTTGATGTAAGAGGTTTGTAATGGGAAAATGTATATGCATTTAAAATGGGAAGAGAAATCCCTTACAACGTGTTGAGATCCAATGGAAAGTATGAAGTTTGATAAAATTTAGGAACACCTCCAAAGTGAAACACAAATTTGTAACCATTTTCAATGAAGAAAGGTGTGTTAGACAATACGAAACATATGGTGAAATTAATAAAGAGGAAAATGCAGTTGAAGAGATGGAATTAGGAAATAAATAATCGATAAAAAATCTAGAATTTATTATGAAATAGTTACATTTGCAATGTGGATACTAGAGATCCATTGCAAAAGCGTAATTACAATGCACATGAACTTGTTAAATGAGATACATGGGAATATGTATAGCATGAAGTAAGGCCTCTTCTTTCTTTGTTCATTTTGATGTGGGAAATTTCATTCATTCTTGTGTACTTTCCATAGGTAAATGTTGGGGAGATGTGAAGGTCCTTCAAGGACAAGACTCTTGATGTTGAAATGAAGGTCATACCTTGACATTCAATGGTGTTGATGTTTATTGTAACATTTGTTAATGGAATCCATTATTATTTATTTCTTTTTAATGCCCATGCAATTTTAAGTGGAACTGTTTAAGCACCCCATGCCTTTATAGTTGGAGTTGGAAAATAAGTTGGATTATTGGGATCCCATGGATGACCAATGTATTTGTTGAAGTTCACAACCACAATGTTGGTAGTTGTGGGGGTTTATGGTTTTCTATGCAGAATATGGTAATAATTGATTGAGTGAATTATCAACAAGGTGAACCACAACCCAAATTTCAATGTGAACATCAGTTTTTGTGATCTGGATTATTTTTGGCACGAAATGAGAGCGGAGATATAATAAAGAAATGCACAGAGATATCACAGATATCCAATAATATAACAGAAGTGTATCGGAGATGCAACCATAAACACAGAGATACAATAATACACGATTTCTTTTGAGCTAGTTGGAAAAGGTGGGTGGCCATCAATATCCACCTGGATCATTTTGACCTAGGTATAGTAAGAAATTAGGCTCCAATTTTCAGTTTCAAATGTTAAGGGAATATGATAGTTGTGCTTGACATTATTGAGTGTGATTGGAATGTTCAAAAATTTTAAAATTCTTTTATTATGAAGTGCGACCAATTTGTTGGTTGTGAATAAATGCATTGAAGCATGGAAAGTGCGTTTCTTCTCTTGATATATGAAGGAGTCCATCCTTAACACGAGAAGGTGACTCCAATCCTCCAAAACAGGATTTGCATTTATGATGTTGTGAAGAATGTTCATGAAGGTGACTTGGGTTTGGTCATTCCCTTGTTGCCAGAAGATAGTTTCTATAGTGACCACTCTAACACCCCAGTTTGATCCTTATATTTTCAATGTATAATTGTGAATATGATGAATGGCCAAGAGACAAACAATGTAAAATGTAAATATTATACAATGAAGGATAATAAAAAAAATGCATCATCGACTACAGATAAAGAAGGACACAAACATGGGGGGCTATGATTCCATGAGAGAGGAATGAGAAGGGGATTAAGGGCTCAATGGGGGATAAATTAAATAATAATATTTTATTATGAATCCTAAATCCTTTATCCCATATTATTAAATAATAATATTTTATTATGAATCCTAAATCCTTTATCCCATATTATCCTAAGTTCTTTATCTCATATTATCCTTTATGACCTTGGAGTGATTTTTCAAGTGGCGAGTTAAGGGCATGCAAATATAGTTCATGACCTTTGGTTATTATGGGCCTTTTTGTCATTCATTTTAAGAAAAGCATGGGTTGAGAGATAAAAGACAATGAGGAAAATCAACCATAGCTAAGAATCCCTTGAGTTTCCAGTAGTGAGATTTCTTGGCTAGTCTATGCTGGAGCCCAGGAAAGAAGTGGGATAGCTCGAGGGAATAAAAAATATAGAAGTGGATCCCCTTCTTTGGGTTGTGCAAGTTAAAGAGGAAAGAGAGTTGGTGATTTGGGGTTTATGTAAGAGTGAACATAGTGCAAATTTTGGGAATTGGGTTGTGTGATAGGATTAGATCCATCCATTGGAGAATTTGTCCATGTGGACTCACAGCCTTAGCTCTGGGGTGGCCCGTTGCAGATATATTAAGTGCAAATATGAGCCTATGGTTGGGTGGAACGTCTTTCAACTGCATCTAATGGTGTTTAATTCCAAAAAGATAAGTTTTATGGCTTATTTATGTTTATAATGAATTTAATGATGTTTATGTTATAATTTAGTGGATGTTCTATTTACATAATAAGTCTGCATCTATATTATTGAATGCTTTATTATAAATGCATAAGCTTGCTTGTCATGTTGTATCCATTCATAAATTCATAGTATGGGAAAGAGAATTATGGTATCAGAGAAGAGAAGTTGGGTGGAAATTTTAGTATTTAGAAGTACTCAGTATCCTCAATGGTTGATAGAGGGTACTAGGTATGTTACACAGTTTGTATCAGAGTGAGGTTATAACACTGGGACTTTATGGGCTAGAAACTAGAATTATTGGTTACATCATTAGGCTATATGAGCCAGAACTCAACTTGTATAAGAAGAAATTGCAGGTTGTTTATAAAAATTTTGACAAAATCTCTTAATGGAGATTGGAAAAAATATAGTTTGCAAACAAAGTGTTTGACATAATTACTCAAGAACATAATTGGGGACAAATTGACATTTGGAGAAAAATCCCCAATTCTGGATGAAATATAGAGGGTAGTTGTCACAAAGGTGTCAAATTTGGATGGTACAAGGGTCAAATTCATCCAAGGAATACAAGCCCAGAGAATTCATGTTGGCTCTATGGACAAAATTGGAAAGACAAATTGTGAATTTGGTGAAGATTGTCCAATTATGGATGATAACATAGAGTTAATGTGGACCCATACATGTGACTTGGATGGGAAGGATGATGTGAAGGTGCTAGGTGGTGCCACATGGATTCATGATGTGTAGGTGGTAACCACACGATAGGGTCCATGGTGGTGTGGGAAACTAGTTCAGAAAAGTAGTTTCAGAGTTCACAAGGCAGTTTCCAAAACCACTCTTCCATTGTTTTGAAATTTGGTGGTGTACATGTGTCATCCTAAGATTTATTTTGGAGGCGAGTCTTCTTGTTATCATTAAAGAACTTATCACCCCAAAACAAATCTTGATTGTTGGATCAACATGCATATCCATTGTTGGATATTTCAGAATGAAAGTGATCCAATAAAGATTGGGAATTTTCTTCCTTGAAATGGATTTAGATCATTCAATCATGATAAATCTCTATCGTTGGATATTTTGAGATGAAAATACCTCAATATAGGTTGAGAAATAATATCTTTGAAATCAATCTTGACCATCAGATCGCATCCAATGACAGTGATTGGATATTTTGTAGCAGATGATTGCTATTAACCTCTGATCACTTAACTCCTAAAAATGAAATCTTCATCGTCGGATATTATCTCATTATATCATCCAAGCATAATGTTCCATGTGGAGGATCTAAGGACAAAGTGGGATCCCTTATTCCATCCATGACTAGGAAGTGGAAAATAAGGATGAAGGGTTCAAGTGGCCTACATATTTGATAAAGTAGAGAGAGAAAGGTAAAGAAGGCCAATGAAGGGATCACATGGTAGGTTAGGAGGAAAGGAATGTGACATGGTATATATGGGTGATGACATGTAGGACCTTACTGAGGAATGTGACATGGTATATATGGGTGATGACATGTAGGACCTTACTGCAACATCAGTAGGCATGAGTCATGCCATGTCAACAAGATAAAGTTAAGTTAAAAAAAGGAGTTTGGAGCCAAAATATTATTTTGGCCATAACAAGAGAAGATTAACTTAGAATTAGGTGAAATTTTAGGGGTAGGTACATAGTGAGGAGGACCATAGAAGTTCCAATGAGGGTCATTTGCTGGTTCAACTCCAGTTTTCCAAAAAATGTAGATTAGGGGTTTTTAAAGAACATCGTGGTACTCACTGACAGAGGCCTTGTTGTTAGTGAATTTTGAAGAATGAGTAATAGGAGAAAGCATGAAGAAACCCAATGGAGAATTTGGCCAAATTCCAAAGGGTTTGGAATGGAGATGCAGAAACATTCCAAAATCCACTATTATAGGAGACGTTTTGGTGATTTTTGGAAACTTTAGGGGGATGAAAGGGACACAAGATCACTAATCTAGAAATATTTTCCTAGTCAACATTTTCTATCCTCAATAATCCATAGAACTTATCTTACTTAAGTTCTTCCAGTTTTGCTACATTTGGGAGATAACAATTTTTGCTAAAAATTCTAAGTTTGGAGAAACTGCAAAAAGGACAAAGTTGACAATTCCAGATTGAAGTAGTATTTGACTAGAGCATCAGATAAACAATATAAACGCTGTTGTGTACTCACAATCATGAGTGTTATCTGTGATCGATATAAACATTTTCCTATTTCTTGCTATATTTTCGTCTACGGTGGAATAAGTTGGTCATAGAGCTTGATTGTAATAGCGAGACAATTGCAGAAAGTGGGTAAAATTGGTGATTCCAGAGATCCATAACTTTCATCTCAGAACACAAATTGAGGCATGGGTATTTGAAATATATTTTATATGGTAATAATTATGAATGCTTAGAATTTGGATAAGCTCTTCAAGGTTCTTCATAAATTGAGAAGAAGGACCTATCATCTTAAATTGACAAATTAATTTATAATGTGCATAATTTCCAAAATTTGAAAGAAATGATACAAATTTGGAAATGAAGTGTATCTAATAATTTTACTTATATTCATAGTTCTTACAAAATCAATGTTACAACTAGGACAAGTAAATCTCAGAATTGTAGAGAAACATTGAAGAGGGGACATGGAATATCCACATGGGATTTACACTCACGAATAGTAAGTTAAAGGACCAAATATTAGTATAATAAATGAAAAGACAACTTATAATGAACATAGAGATAGAATGGAGACATTATATTTGGTAGAAACTATGAGGATTTTGAATATTGAGGTGAAGAGTTACATAGATGATAATGCAAGGCTAATAAGAGATCAAGAGAAGAAAACTCATCTTGTTGGGCGCATGCCCAGTTTTGAGGAAAAGTATCACGTGTAAGGAAGACATGCATGCAGAAAAAGAAACACGTGTGAGGCAGACGTGCATGAAGGGAAAGCAACACATGCAAGACAAACGAGCATGCAGAAGAGGAAAGAATGTGAGACATGCATGCAAGAAGACCTAGCCATGATAGCGTTAGGGTTTTGGTAAGAAGATGTAATGGATGGTAAACCAAAAACATGTATAAGTAGGTACCTAGGAGGTCTAGGTTAGGGTTTGAACATGGTTCAATAGTTTTTGTTTCTCAATGCTCAGGTTTGAGGAGAGAGGACTAGAATGACTATAAACCCAATCTGTTTTGTAATATGTTGAGCCAAGGAGGGGAAATAAGGTAGATATTGAGGGGTAGATCACAGGTTGAGGATCCTGTCGTGATCTATTCCGCCTCATTGTAGATATTGATCCACTGATCGAGAGTTGTAATGCGCATGACACTGTAGTTTTGGAAACACCATAATAAAATAGTAGAGCGGCCAAATATTTGTGGACGTAGCCCATGAGGGGTGAACCATGATAGATCATGTGTTATGTGATTGAATATTGTGTATTTCCCTTATTGTCAATGATTATATGTTAGACAAATGCGTGAATGACTAGCTAGATCCGCTATTTTACATGCATGAATAAGAATGACAGGGTATTCAATATAAGTTGAATGTTAAAGTAAAAAATGAAGATCATATAGTTTAATCCTAGATCCCCACTCATTCCCAGGCTGCAAGCACTTGAGCATTACAACCACTAATAGAACTATCTCGGGTGAGATTGCGAAGTGCACTCTGTAAACTGCGCTGCCTTCTGGTTTACCAGAGGGACTAGTAGTTTTAAAAGGGTTTTGTTGGAAACCATGGTAGACCTGAACTTAGGTCAATCCAAGAAAGGTAGCAATAACAATATAAGAGCAACAAATGGTTCCGTTGTTGGCTGGAATAGAATGGGATTGAGTGAATTAGATCTGCTGAAGAATAGTGATGAGAATGTTAGATCTGGTGAGGAAACGTTAAAGAGAATGAGATTATAAAAGGGGATGTTTAGACTGTGGAAACCAACGAAGGAAGAGATTGAGATCTGGGTGAAAACAAAGGAGCTGGAATTTGCACAGAAAGATAATAGAAACTTGAAGTTAACACCACACAAATATTTGGACAAGTACGTATTTAGCAACTTGCATGAAGTATTTTTCTATGATTTCCTGCATGTGCTGCATGAGTGGATATTGAGGTTGAAATACAACCACCCTACAAATCAGATCACACAACTAGAGTGGAATTATATGGAGATGACACAGTTACAACAAGTTGACAATAAATTTACACGTGCAATAGAATTTTTCTTAGACAACATTGTTGCAGGATTTATCACAAAATTTGTAGTAGATACTGTGAAGTATTACATTGTAGTAGAGAAAGAGTTCCTAAAGGGACCTAGAGGTAGGTATATTAGATTGTTGTATACTTCCATCAAGATTTTACTGTATAACAAAGATGTAATGACAATGGCATCAGACAACTAAACTTCCCTACGTGCATGGGGGAAGGGGGGAAGCATTGACAAGAGACAAAGAGATGGAGGAAGATATGGATAAAAAAAATAAGGAGGAGGCCTTGGATCCAATCATGATGGAGGAATACTAGATCAAGTAGATCATGGCAATAGCTGGAAGAACGCGTAGTGTGGCACCCTACCAATAAGGGATGAACAATAAGAAGAGAGCCATAGTCGCGAGGGAAGGCTTGGAAAATGATGAAGAAGAGGTAGAGGGTCTCTATGATATGGAGAATATTGAGGAAATCCTGCGCATGCCATATGAAAGGAAGATAAGAGGTCCAAGGGTAGGATCCGAAGTAAAAAATCCTATCCATATCAGATTCAGTGTGGAACCCATAAACCCATGTGCAACCAATACACTAGAAAGAACACCACCGTTTAGACAATTGAATTTTGGTGGAAGAAACACAACATGAAGTATATCTACATAGGGAGAAACAAATGTGGGAGCCATTTTAGGAAGCATTAGTCAAGGATCTACACCGCGCAGAGGTAGTAGTTCATCATTCAGGATGGCAGGACATGATCCCACTATCAGGTTATCAAAATTCAAGGGAGAAGCATATGAAGACCCTAAGAAGCACTTGTTCATCTGTAAAAATATTTGGGAAGAAAAGCAGGTCACAGATGGGGATATCAAACTTGCATAGTTAGATATCATACTAAGAGACCATGTGCTGGATTGGTACATGAGCTTAGCTGCAAACAATCCACCAGGAAAAACCAAAACGATTGTGGATATCAAGAAGTTGTTGGTAATTGAATTCCAGAAACCTAGCTCAGAGTATCAATACATGAATGATATGATAGAGATAAGACTGAAACCAGGGGAATCTATCTAGTATATTGACCAGAGATTCAAATGATTGAAGATAAAGTTGAAGTATGTCATGACATATATGCAACACAAACATCTATTTGTGAATTCCCTACTACCACACCTGAAATAACCTTTGAGAAAACATAAGTTTCAAACTCAGGCAAAGGCTTTGTAGGAAGCCTTACAACTAGAAGAGAACCAACATCAGAAGATGGATCCAACAATAGAGGAGTTGAAGGAGGATCTGGATAATTTAACATTTCAACTGAACCAGAACAAGAGTAAGGACAAAAGAGAAGTTGTTTGGTGTACCACATGTTGGACAGAAGGACATCACAAGAATGAGTGCCCACAATTCGTGTAGTACATGGAAACAAGACTGCCAAACCCTTTGCCGATAGGAGGACTATGGTGTGAGATCTGTAAGACACAAGGGTATGATCCATATCATTTTCCAATGATGTAGAAATACTAGACAGTTCCTAAGAGTTCATTTTGCAACTTTTGCAAGTCAGTGGGCCATGATGACAAAGATTGTAGGAAAATGGAGATGATTAGGGAAAGAACATGAGAAACCTATAGGGTCTAGGAAGAAATGATGACAGGGAAAGATGCACCACAGGTTAACCAAGTACCAGCCCCATATAAAACTACGCCACAACAATATAACACTGCGTAGCTATTAGTGCTCAAAATGTACAGGTAAATTTTAGCGTTTTCATCCAATTTAGGCTAGATTTTCCATTTTTGCCGATCTTTAACCAGTGCCACGTTCTCCAACTGTTTCCATATATTTTTGAGAAGCTCCCATTGATTGATTTTTCCCAAAGACTCCTATGACTTTGCCTTCTGATCTGCATTCTCAAAGCCTTGTTATTAGAGCCTAAAACCCTAGTTTTATGCCTCTTAGATTTGCAAATAAAAAAAAATATATTTTTATTTTTTTATTTTAATCAAAATATGGTGTGTACTTTAAGTGTCCTAAATTTTTTCAAAGTCAAGCCACAAGTCATTCTCATGTTAAGTCTATAGGTCTTTTGGGTTCTAGGGTTCTATTGCAAAATTTTTTTATAGTTGCCACAAGTCGACACATAGCCCAAGCCATATGTCAAGCTACATGCTAACTCACAAGTCATACACAAACCAAAGCTACATGCTAACTCACAAGTCATACACAAACCAAACAATAAGTCGAGACAAAGATATGAAGTTAAATCATAGTCTATTCATAAAACCACATGTCACCAAGGCCCAAGCACAAGTGCCAAATTCATAATCTATATGCCATGCAACACATTAAATCCACATACAAATGCCAAACTTCATATTTGAGGTATTTAATCGAAATAGATGTCCATTTTCATCAAAAGTTTTACAGACCGTTCCTTTGACAACTCATATGGTGTGGTAAGGATTGGATGCCAGATCATTAAATTATTTTGAGGAGTGGCATTCACAGGTTTTCTAAGCTTCTTATCAGTAGATCAACACACAGGTGTCAAGACAGTAAGATATAAGTCAAACCACAAGTCGAAAATGTTAAATGCCTGATTTGAAGGAAGAAAATGAGTGCACATCTGGGTTTTTGAATGTTTGATAGGTTTTAATAGAATGCATTGGATCATGATGAAGAGTCACGATCAGGGTTTCCATTCTACTCTCTTATTCTCTAGATGGTTGTGAGGGACTAGGGGGATCCATCTGGATGGATGGTGTATTCAATTTGATCCCTCTGATTTTCTTTATTCTCTGTTTAAGAACCCCTTGAAACGTATTTTGAGTGAAAGGAAGTTGCAAAAGATTGCACTTTTCCTTTTGATAAATACTCTTTATGGATGATGGTCGTGTATAGTTGGGCAGATATGAGATGTCGAAGAAGTTGAAGGGTGCAAGCCTTTGACAATATCCTTAGCCTCTCCTGCCTGAATGGCGTTCTGTGGTTCACTGCACGTATTGTTTCAATTTCTGTCGAGAAATTTTTCCCCAGAATTCAAGGGAGCGAAGAAGGGGAGTTGCAAAGTTGTTCACAATAATAATAATGTGCAAGCCTCGACTAAGATGAAGGAATCAAGTTGTAGTAGGGGAAGAGTCACAGGCACAGGAACATACAAAGACATGACCAAGTGGGATGTAAATGATAATGCTCAACTATACAGAATAGAAGGCTGGGGAGCTCCCTATTTCTCCATCAATAATCATGGGAATGTCCGTGTTCGACCATGGGGAACTTCTGATGGTTCAGATGAAATTGATATCGTGGGCTTGATTGAATCTCTACAAAGATCGAATATAAAGTTTCCTATGGTTATCAGATTCCCTGATATAGTACTACACATGATACATAAATTGCAAGAGTGTTTCGACATGAAAACTGACAGATATGGCTACGAACAATCATTTCAGGGAGTCTTTCCAGTAAAATCCCTTGCGAGCTTGACAACCTGCAAACAACAAGTTCAATTATTGGTTATGGGAGGTTTGAGATGCTCCTAAACATTGTGATGTGTTTGTATTATTGACATTGAAACAAATGCATTTATGATCCAGAAAGAAAATCATATCATTTTGAAAACCTCAGCACTTTCGACAACTTTGCCAGGAAATATCTATCATTTGATTCACATTTTCTACCCATGGGATTTCCAGAAATTAGATCCATAATCACCAGGCCAGATCAAGAACATCAATTTCCCAACGATGGTATGAGATGCAACATCGTTAATGCAAACAATAAATTTGATTTGATCACGAAAGGTTTTCTTTTTCGCCAAAGCAAATCTTTCATTGGCACATGAATCACATCTACAAACAGTTAGCCATTGAAAAGCAGAGATTTCAATGGCTAACTAGCAAATTTCAAGGTGAAAAAGCTGGTGAAACCGCAGACAGGGTAGAGAAGTCATATTTTCATCCATATCTAAGTTTTTCTCAATCAAACGCCTGGAGGAGGGTTTCAAAATATGGACAATAATTAAACACATCATATTTAAGGATTTGTTATGATGTTTGAGGTGTTTAGCAGGTGACAAAGTGAAATTAGCTACCTATTTTCCGGGCATAGAAACAATTTTTTTTTGCTAAAAGTGGAAAATTCGACTCATCTTATCTTCCATGGATATTGAACAGCCTTGGAAGGTTTTCTACACTTTTCAAAGTTTTTAAGGATGTGAAGATCATCAACGATGAGGAATTGACCTAGTTTTTAGGATCTCCTCCTATTTTCTTGTGTCAGTTTTGACTGTCTATTTTTAGTAAATTCGATCCTTCTTTATAGGACATCAGTTATTTTGTAAAGGCTATAAAGCCAAGAACTTCAGATGAAGTAAGGGTTCAATCTTGGATACATTTTTGCTACTGCAATAGACTCTTATTTGATAATAGAATCATAGTTTTCTTTTGTCTTCAATATCAGATTGGTCATGTATTTCGTCTCTCTTCACTTGAATTCGGTTTGTCTTAGCTTCTAAATACTGTCATCTCTTTATTAAGCTCATAAACTTGAATTGGAGAATATCCTTTCTATCTTGTATGACCCTGCACTTTATTGTATTTGGTTACCAATATTATTATTCTTCATCCCCTGTTTAAACTATTTTGTCTGATTATTGATCTCTAAA